>BLSH010274036.1:677187-690075 GCA_018402905.1 Glandirana rugosa
AGTCAGGAGGCGTGTGACACTAATGTGAAGAGGAAACTGATGTGAAGTGGGGGACTGTGATGTGCGGAGGACTGAGGACACAGATGTAACAATGGGTAAGAATGATCAGTAACATCACAAAACCTCTGCTGGAAAAAAAAAAAATTACTGATCGGACCTCCATGAATTTTAATCCAATACCCCCAATCTATAATATTAGCGTGGATGGGGGAATCAATTGATTTTTTTATTTTTCTTGTTCAGCCGAATGAGAGAAGAATCGAGCCGTGTATGGAGGACAGAACGTCCGTGTTTTGTTGGATGCTTGTCTCATATCGAAAGTGAAGAGTGTATTAACAATACGAAAATTTTCGTATGACCGAATTCATCATCAGAAGTGACGTAATGTGTTGAATCGTTTTGAATGTATTTTTTCATTTCTGAGCATGTGTAGTTGTGATCGTACGATTTTTTTTTACAAATGATACAAACATCGGATGTTGCGTTGTACCATAAAACATTTACTAGTCTGCACATCCGGCTTTTGTCTTATGAAAAATCGAAATCGGCTGTTGAAAGGAGCATACTAACGGTAAGAATTTCGGACGATCGGCCGTCTAAGGAAAACTCCCATCTGAAATTCGCGTGGTGTGCACGGGGCTTAAAGCTGATCGCCCTGTGTAATGCAGTACTGCCTGCCTAGCCCATTGACATCCCTCCCCGTCTGAGTGCTCCTGTGCAGGGTTTACAAGAGACTGATAAGATATTAATGTACATTACATTTGCAAAGAATACATAAGTGAATTAAATGGTCTCTTCCTTATTTTCTGCCTGGAGGAGTTTAGAGTAGAACTTTTTGGCAAGAGATCTATTCTATATCATAGCTCTGTAAAATAATGGACATCTAGAACAAGACATCCTATAACATCTAAAAAAAGGAGGTTTCATCATCCATGAAAAAAAACAAAAAAAAACTCAAATCTGTAAAATGCGGCATTAAAGGATAAGCAATTTTATTATCGAGTGGAAATAATCCTACCAACCGGTCATTAAATTAGTGGTTTGTTTAGAATCCTGGGAGTGACAGCAGCTGGCATGCTATTGATTTCCATATTATGACCGGTGTGATTAGCCAGTGCCAGGGAGCTGGGTGAAGCAGCAGATGTTTTTTGCATTCATTTTCTGATAGAACGGATGACCCACCCTCCCCCCCGGTATAAAATGATGTTTGTAATTGCAGCCGCCAACCTCCCATCACCTGTCCCTGATGCAGCAACATATCGCTCACTAGAGTGCAGTCACTTGTCAAATTCTTCCTTTCCTCCCATTCACTCCTATGGAGAGCTAGTCTGGAGCATGAGCCCACTGGAATGAATGGAGGTACAGAGGGCCCCATGCATGGGCCCCACCAGGGAGAGTTTGACAAGCGACCTAGTGAGTGCCATCTCTCTGGATCTGCGGCACATGAGTATAAACGAGGGAAGGGGGGCTACTATATAAATGTAACTGCACCAGAAGGTAGAGTTTCATTTTAAAGACCAATCAAATTCAGGTTAATAGTCCTTTCACACATACGGTCCATTTGTTTGATCAGTTCAGTCACTTTTTTTCAAAGAAAAAAACAGATGAAGTTTACACCAGTTTTCATCCATTTTTTTCATCATTTTTTTTACATCTGCCAGCTAGAGTCTTTAAAGAGCAGGTAAACCCAGATGGGGTTTACTTCCTCTACATGCCCCTGTAAACTAGAAGCATAATGGGCTACTATGCATCGCATTGTAGCCCATTATGTGCCACTTACCTGCAAACGAAGCCTGCGACATCCAGCGATGTCCCCTGTGCTGGGGGGCGTCCATCTTCAGCCCCTCTTCCTTCCGGGGCCTGTGAATCACTGTGAATCACAGTGGAGAAACAGCACGGAGGCCGTTTCTTCACTGCGCATGTGCTATGACGTGGGCACATCTAGTACACTGCATATCTCCTGAACCATGCAGGTTTGGGAGATATGCAGGGCACCTACAGGTAAGCCTTATCATAGGCTTACCTGTAGGTTAAAGTGGTTGTCACAAGTTGACAACCACTTTAACTACTTGAGTCCTGTAGTCATTTTTTCATGCAAAAAACGGACCGTTCGTCCATTTACATCTGTTTTCTCGTCCGATCCATTTTCTTAACGGATGAAAAATAGGGCTTTCATCTGTTCAAAAAATAAAAAAAAACAGATGACGGAAGCAGATGAAAATGGATGGAAATCGATGATCATCCATTGGCATCCGTTTTTCCATAGGAATGCATTGATGTCCATTTTTCATCCGTCAATGGATGGATGAAAAACGGACAAACAGTCCGTATGTGTGAAAGGGGCCTTAATCAACTAAATGCATTCCAGGTGCATCAAAACAGAATGTGCGCAAAACTCAGAAAGCAGCCGCCAAGGCCTGAATAGAAAATCCCATCCCATGCCAACAGGTTATACAGAAAGACCCTTGTTCTCTATGTGGAAGCAGTGGTCTCTCTGCATGGTCCAACACAGGCCCTGCTGAGGCAGATCTATAGCTCTGCAATAAACAAAGGTGCTGCTCCCTGCTGATTAACCACTTCAATACCAGGCACTTACCACCCTTCCCGCCCAGTTTTCAGCTTTCAGCGCTGTTGCATTTTGAATGGCAATTGCGCGGTCATTTAACACTGTAGCCAAACAAAATTTTTATCATTTTGTTCCCACAAATAGAACTTTCTTTTGGTGGTATTTGATCACCTCTGTGCTTTTTATTTTTTGCGCTACAAATAAAAAAAAGACCGAAATTTTGAAAAAAAAAAAAAAAGTTTGTTTCTGTCACAAAATTTTGTAAATAAGTACATTTTCTCCTTCACTTAAGGGCACTGATGTGGCTACACTGACGGACACTGATGTGGCAGTACAGATTGGCACTGATAAGGTGGCACTGATGATGAGGCCCATATATGCAGTACTGATGGGCGGCACTGATAAGCAGCACTGATATGCAGCACTGACGGGCACTCATAGGCGGCACTGATGGGTAGCACTGGTACATGGCACTGAGATACAGCACTGTTAGGGATGGCACTGGCAGGCATCACATATGGGCACAGTGCCATCCCTACAGTGTACTGTACACCCCTTACCTGGTGGTCAAGGGTGGGCTCCCTGGTGGTCCCTGGGTGGCTTCCTGCTGGTGTCCCTAGGTGAGCTCCCTGGTGGTCCAGTGTGGCGATCCTAGGGGGGCTGCACTGATAAACGTTCAGTGCAGACCCCCCTGTCAGGAGAGCAGCCGTTCGGCTCTCCTCTACTCACGTCTGCAGACGCGAGTAGAGGAAAAGCTGATAAACGGCTCTTCATGTTTATACTGTGACCAGCCGTGATTGGTCTGATCACGTGGTAAAGAGCATCCGATGGAAGCACTTTAACAAGATCGGTAAGGCGGTGGGTCACACTGACCCACCGCACCACCGATCGTCGCGATGCGCGCGTTATCCTGAGGACGTCAATAGACACCCATTCGGGAGAATGAAGCCACTGCCCGGCCATCATTTGTCTATAGGCTGGGCGGGAAGTGGTTAAGCTATATACACTATATTGTCAAAAAGTATTGGGACGTCTGCCTTTAAAATGCACATGAGCTTTAATGGCATCCCAGTTGTAGTCCTTAGGGTTCAATATTGAGTTGGCCCAACCTTTGCAGCTATAACAGCTTCAACTATTCTGGGAAGGCTGTCAACAATTTTTAGTAGTGTGTCTATATGAATGTTTGACCGTTCTTCCAGAAGCGCATTTGTGAGGTCAGGCACTGATGTTGGACGAGAAGGCCTGGCTTGCAGTCTCCACTCTAATTCATCCCAAAGGTGTTCTATCGGGTTGAGGTCAGGACTCTGTGCAGGCCAGTCAATTTTCTCCACCCCAAACTCACTCATCCATGTGTTTATGGACCTTGCTTTGTGCATTGGTGCGCAGTCATGTTGGAACAGGAAGGGGCATCCCCAAACTGCAGGAAATTGTCCAAAATGTCTTGGTATGCCAACGCCTTAAGAGTTTCCTGCACTGGAACTAAGAGGCCAACCCCTGAAAAGGAACCCCATAGCATAATCCCCCCCTCCACCAAATGAATTGGGCTAGTGCACAAAGCAACGTTCAAGCAGGTTCATGTGCATGCAAAGGCATGTGTCCCAATACTTTTGACAATATAATGTATGTCTGACTCAGCGAGGCATGTTGGGCCTCTGCAGACAGACCACTGCTTCCGCACAGAGCAAGTGGCCTTCTCCACAGCATACATTTCTGCAAAGGCATTTTTCCAGGGCTGTGGCTGCTTTTTACCCAAACTGAACTGTAAGACATTGCACACCTTTTGTTTTGATACACTTTTACTGTATTTAGCGGTTTTAATATAATCTTGTGGCTTTCAAAATGGTACCTCATCCCTGATTGGATAGTCTGGTCTAGTTAATCTAAAAACATGGGAGTGGGATGTTATATAGGTACCATAACAAAGTGGAAAATTATAAAAATATATTTCCTTATTTAATACACTTAAAAAATATAACATGTATAAAAAGATTCCAGTCACTTACATCAATGGTTTACACAGCATGTGTACAGTCTATCAAATAAAGATGTTTTCAGCATTAGTCTGTAAAAATACCTCAACATGTTTCAACTCATATAGCCTTCATCAGGAGATAAACGGTACATTACAAGAACCCAATGATGCATACATAAAAGATAGAGGATGCAGATCCAAGGGACACCCTAGAGGACAGGCCAGATGTGATGCAAGAGATGCTAAGTCCCGCCATACCTTCAGAGTAAAGAGGGAATGATAACCTATTATATACAGAAAGATAGCCTAGGACGGTAGGGCTCATGAAGTTCTCAAGGTCTGATACAGATGAATAGTGATGATGAGAGGACATATAGGACCACCACAATGGTCAGCCCAGCACATGCAGTACCTATATAAAAGGCTCACTCCATGTTTTTAGACTTTAGTGGTTTTAGGCTGAAAGTTCAGATGGGCTTTAACTTCTTCTAATTAGAAGAAACTGTATAGCATGTGAAAAGTAGCCTAGGGACTCCACCTACTATAACTAAGCCTATTTTTTTCACATATTTTTAATAT
Source organism: Glandirana rugosa (assembly GCA_018402905.1). Classification (NCBI taxonomy): domain Eukaryota; kingdom Metazoa; phylum Chordata; class Amphibia; order Anura; family Ranidae; genus Glandirana; species Glandirana rugosa. The sequence continues at coordinate 682,305 of BLSH010274036.1, forward strand.
TTCATATTTAGCTGTCTAAAAAAAAAAAAAAAAAGAAAAGAAAATATTTTTTAATTTTTTAATTTCTGACCATATTAAAGAAAATACTACAAAAGCATACTATATTACCCTTAAAGTGAACGTTTTCTTCAGAGCTATAAATCGCACCAAATGTAACATTTTACAGAACATTTTACATTTTTTGTTACTGCATCTTCAAAAAAAAAAAAAATAGCTTTATGTGGTCCCTTCTCAGTCACCATTAAACCTCTGAAAGTATTTTTTTTTCAAGTAAGCAGCCTGTTCCATATTGTACTGTAATTTTCAGCTCACATTTCCAGATAAATTGGCTTTTTACCACTCTGTATTTATGAAGCAGATGGCGACCTCTTGTCCTCCAGATGATGGATAGCGATGTAATAGGTTTGTGAGGAGACCGATTGCGCAACAAGAGATAGGACAGAATGTCTGGCCTGATAACAAGGCCCATTACTTACCCAGCTCAAGTTTCTGTAGCTCGCAATGAGATTTGGCTACTTCATCTTGCATCGCTTCCAGCATCAGCAGCGAACGATAATGTTGCCAGTGAGCCGGACCTTTAGAGAATGAAGAAATGTCAAATTTGGACCCATCATCAAACTATGACCCTTCAAAAATGTCAAAAGAATTACCAGAATATGCAACCTGTACATGATTCAATAATCAGATGCCCTAGTATACTTCTTGGACAATAAGATGATCAATAAAAAAGCAGGCATAGATCTTCAACAATAAAGTAAATGTTTATTAGGCACAGATCCCCTCCCTTGCATGCTCTATCACAACCTTTTTACCAGGAGGTATCCTTGAAATAATTTTCAAGTCTTGGGAACCCTTTCTTTAACCAATTTATTGGGTCAGTGGAAAAATGTTCCTTACATTGGTGCACAGTAGGAGGAATGCTCCTCCTACAGTTGTGGTGAGAATGACACCAATACAGATCCTTGGTGTCATGCAGCTGGCTCTTCTACTTGACATTGGCTCAGCACTATGCAGGCACCAGAGGTCAATCACAGCTCAAGAAACTGCTAGTAAACGCTGGAGGAACCCCAAGGGTTCCACTGAACCCTAGCTGAGAGTTGTTTCTCCAACTCTGAGCAGAAAAAAAGTTTGCTTAGATTTTTAAGCAGGAGAATCATTTCATATACAATCAGAACAAAACCTATCCATGGTCATAGTCAGATCTAGGTGTTGCCATAAAGTGCAGGACACTTAGTGCAGTACCATTAATTTAACCCCAGAAGTCTGAGGACATGCAGGACCTCATGCACTCACAGTATAATGATGCAGAGGATTCTGTAATAGGATGTAGGTTTATTGATATTGTTATGGTATTTGTGCTTTGTTAAATTCTGAAAATCAATAAATACCAAAAAAAAAAAATGATGCAGAAAGTGGTGCTGATGTAATCAAGCCAATGTCAGCTCTGTATCTTCAATGACCACCCACTGTTGGAGAACAGGCGTAAAGGATTTTACATGTCCTGTGACTGGACTGAAAACTTTGAAAAAAGTAGATAAAAACTGAAAAAACATAAAATATTGCCTGGAAAGAGGGGTGCATTGAAACAGAGGACCCTGGAGCTCAGAGTTGGGTTTTAATCTACTGAACTACAAAACAAGCAAGAAGAGGGGTTCCCAGATACCCATAAAGGGACTGGTGTGGTCTTCTGCCAAGCAGTGTTGGCTCTATAACTACGTAGGCACCATCATTTGGTAGGCGAGTCTGTCACGGGTCAAGGAACCCCTGCAAAACTCTGAAGGAACCCTAGTTAAAAATGGCTGCTTTGTCAACTCTGAGCAACAAAAAGTGTGCCAGTATTTTTAATGAAGAAGATCGCATTCGATGTGCAATCAAAAAAAAAAGAAACACAATCATAGTCAATTCAGATCTACGTAACAGGCCGTAAAAGATTGCTCCTAATAACGTCATTTGGGACAAAATGCGTAGGTCGTAGCCGGAAGTCATGGCGTCACCACATTCTCGATAGAAATTCTGGAGAATGTAGTTTGTTGGACGCCAATCTCGCCATACTTGTTTTGTAAGTGTTTCTGTTACAATAAATGCTGCATTGAGGATTTTACACTATGCAAGCTTTGTGTGCTTTTGTTCTACCTTCTCAGGGTCTTGAGAGGTGCATTTGAGCTGGGGAAGTGACAGATTCTTATATATTGCTGATTGTGCGGCATAAGTTTACAAGCGTTTTTGGCTTCTCATATACTGGGAGTCACATGTTCTCTGGTAAACAAATACATGTGGTGTGTTTGGAGCTAGCACTGGGTGTTTTCATGTATTAAGACAGTTTAAGGACACAGAACTTGCTACCTTCTTCCAAAGAGCTTATTCACTGGTGCATAGACTCTCTATATGCAGAACATGTCGTAAAATAATTGCTCCTAATAACGTCATTTGCGACGAAATGCGTAGGGTGGAGCCGGAAGTCATGGCGTCACCACATATTCTCGATAGAAATTCTGGGGACTGTAGTTTGTTGGACCCAATCTCGCCATACTTGTTTAGTAAGTGTTTCTGTTACAATAAATGCTGCATTGAGGATTTTACACTATGCAAGCTTTGAGTGCTTTTGTTTTACCTTCCCAGGGTATCGGTCTTGAGACGCGCATTTGAGCTGGGGAAGTGACAGATTCTTATATACTGCTGATTGTGGGGCACAAGTGTACACGCGCTTTTGGCTTCTCATATACTGGGAGTCACATGTTCTCTGGTAAGCAAATACATGTGGTGTGTTTGGAGCTAGCACTGGGTGTTTTCACGTATTAAGACAGTTTAAGGACACGGAACTTGCTGCCTTCTTTCAAGGGCTTATTCACTGGTGCATAGACTCTCTATATGCATATTTTGATTTATTGCTAGGTGGCACATTTGCTTCTGTTTGCACTACTTTAATTCCATTTTTGTTGCATTTAATAAGCGCGGCATGATTTTGTAATCGTACAATGAGCATTACCGCAACACATGGTAGCAAATGGCACTTTTGTATGCTGCCATTAATTGTACCATGGAAGTCTAAGGAGATACTGTGAGTAAAGGGCCTTGTGGGCCCCCCTGAGGTCAGCGTCACCTCAGCATCCTGCACTCATATATAATGATGCAGAGAGTGGCACTGATGTCAAAGTTAATGCCTCTCTCTCCATCATTGAGGATCGTCAGAATATGTCATGTGACTGGTCTGAAGACTCAGGAAAACTTAAGGAGAGAAGTGCAAAAAAAGCATAAAATGGGGGGGGGGGGGGGGGGTACTTGCAGAGAGAGGCCTGGAGCAAAAAATTGGATTTTAATCTCCTGAACTGCAAAAACAGACAAGAAAAAGGGGATCACAGATTGCTGATCACTGGACTGGTGTGCCTTCTGCACTACAACGTTGCATGGATGGAAGACTGCAGTACTGAGCACATAGCCTGTGCTCCCAGTATGCTTTCAAGGATTAATTTGGTATTGTAATTGGAGATTGATGAAATAAAAGCACCCTCACACATAAATATATAGCATTAACAGTAATAATTAAAAAATGGCTTAACCAGATCGTATTCATTTTCTAGTAGCATCAGGATATGAATATACGAGTATGAAAGAAATTGGACATCTCCTGCCACCTGTTTTTTGGTCAGCATTTGAGGGGTTAAGAACATGCTGCACGCTTCCTGCTTGATTGAACCTAATGGAACCTCAGCGGGCTACAATTTAGGTGGGACGAGCAGCATGAGTCACGCCATTTCTCTAATCCCACAGCACAAAATGAATCCGCCGCACACTCGAGAATAAAAAGCGAACTTATAAAAATCAGCCAAGTGGCGGTCACAGTGACACACACCGAGAGTGAAGAAATATCCAGCAAGGAACAAGAAAATAACAAGAAAATAGCCTAAATATTCTGTTGCAGGCAAAGCCCGTGTCCTCACATAATGAGCCGCTCTGCAGGGCCCTGAGCAGGGAAACGTTTAAAGGGTATGCAAGCTTTGTTAAGAAAAATCAATATAAATTATTGCTACCCAAGCCATTTTTGTAATGCATTGCCCTTACAAAATTACCCTTTTTGTTCCAGTCTAAAGCCAGTCATAAATTCTATAACAAAAAAAAAAATCTCTTTCTTGCAACTATTGTATGATATTCAGCATGTAGCCAGCATTTCCCCCTGACCCCCATTTCCTGTAACTAACTCACTGCCTTTCCCAGCTTGAGGTCTAAGTGCAGGCAGCCTGTTGCATGGCGTATGGCTTTCCAAGCCTTGTTCATAGACAAATGATCTTTGGTTAAGTAGATGCAATACATACTACATGGCTAAAGAGATGCTGGGGGGGCAGAGTTTATTACAGCACTGGGAATGATCAGGCGGTTTCAGCAAGCAGCAAGTTTCACCTGTGCTCCCATCAGTAACACGCTGCCCGGGTGTGACAACGCTTACTTACCATGCTGTATCTATGAAGGAGCACAGTTGTTACCCTAGGATTGGGCTCCAGAACACCTCTCCTCTCCATCTGCATAACATGCATGGGGAGGGGTGTTTTGTAGTCCACAGAGAGAGCCAAGAACAAATGGGGGGGACTTAAAGCGGTTGTATACCCTTTAAAGGGATTTTTACCTACAGGTAAGCCTATAATAAGGCTTACCTGTAGGTAAAATGAATATCTCCTAAACCTGTAAAATTTAGGAGATATTCCCCCTGCAAGCAGCTGCGCCGTGATGTCCTGGTGAAGGCCCGGCGCCGGACTTTGCTGGAAAGACGGGCACATGCGCGGGAGTGACATCTCACGGCTCGAGCTGCATACCTGGAAGCAAGAAGTGAGGGAAGATGTCCGCTCCCTCAGAAGGGGAGTATTTCATAATGAGCTAGTATGCGGCATACTAGCTCATTATGCTATTGTCTTACAGGTTTTTTTTTTTTTGCCTGGGTATACAACCGCTTTAAGAGAGCAGCAAAGGCATAAAGCCTGTGCCACTCTTCCAAACAGAGAAGGGAGAAGACCCTGCTCCTAATTAAAGTGGGGTGCAAGCTTGTTTGTTAATTAGGAGTGATCTGTTCTATTTTCTATGGCATTTCTATAGAAAGCAGGAGCAACTTGGGAACTTTATCCAGCTTACCAAAAAACAAAAAGGACAGGCTGCAAAACGTAGACTTGGAATGATTCATAAGACCTCATCTGGAATTTGCAGTTCAGTTTTAGGTACCAATTCACAAAAAGGATATCGGGGAACTGGAGAAAGTGCAGAGAAGGGCAACCAAATCTATTCTAATCATAAGTTATAAAGTTCAACATGTAAATGATATGAACCGATAAAAAAATCTAAAAGAGAGGTGTGACGAAACGAGTAGGGAGTGGCCTATCCGGTGACGTCATAACGAACATTGATTGTTCCGTATTTATGCTAGATGCTGGCTGGAGGGGGTATAGTGCTGCCTTTTCTCTGTAAATAAAATTACTTTTTTGTGCCCGGTTTACAACACAATGCTGGTGTGATGTGAGGTGTAGTGTAGAAAAAGACAGCATGTATGACACAGCAAAATACAGCATTATGACACTTCAAATGAACTTAAAATAAATAAATGTGTGGGAAAAAAGTATTTGATCCCCTGCTGATTTTGCATGTTTGCCCACAAAGAAATGATCAGTCTATAATTTTAAATAATTATATAATTGTATAATTAAAATTTTGGTAGGTTTATTTTAACAGTGAGAGACAGAACAAAAAAATATCCAGAAAAACGCATTTCAAAAGTTATAAATTGATTTCCATTTTAATGAGTAAAATAAGTATTTAATCCCCTATCAATCAGCAAGATTTCTGGCTCCCAGGTGTCTTCTATACAGGCAGCGAGCTGAGATCAGGAGCACTCACTTAAAGGGAGTGCTCCTAATCTCAGCTTCGTCCCTTTACCATCAAATCTTGAGTGAGAACCTCCTTCCCTCAGCCAGGGCATTGAAAATGGGTCATGGATGGGTATTGCAGCATGACAATGACCCAAAACACAGGGCCAAGGCAACAAAGGAGTGACTCAAGAAGAAGCACATTAAGGTCCTGGAGTGGCCTAGCCAGTCTCCAGACCTTAATCCCATAGAAAATATGTGAGGGAGCTGAAGGTTTGAGTTACCAAATGTCAGCCTTGAAACCTTAATGACTGGAGAGGATCTGCAAAGAGGAGTGGGACAAAATCCCTCCTGAGATGTGTGCAAACCTGGTGGAAAACTGCAAGAAACATCTGACCACCAAGTACTAAGTCATGTTTTGCAAAGGGGTCAAATACTTATTTCACTTATTAAAATGCAAAATCAATTTATAACTTTGTTGAAATGCATTTTCTAGATCTTTTTTGTTGTTATTCTGTCTCTCACTGTTAAAATAAAGCTACCATTAAAATTATAGACTGAACATTTCTTTGTCAGTGGGCAAAAGTACAAAATCAGTAGGGGTTCAAATACTTTTTTTCCACACACACATATATATATATATATATATATTAATTAGATAGATAGACACACACTTGTGAAGTTGAAAGAAAATGATGAATGGTTTTCAAATTTTTATACAAATAAATATCTGCAAAGTCTGGCGTGCATTTGTATTCAGCCCCCTTTACTCTGATACCCCTAACTAAAATCTAGTGACAGATCTAGAGTCCACCTATGTGTAATTTAATCTTCGTATAAATACAGCTGTTCTGTGAAGCCCTCAGAGGTTTGTTAGAGAACCTTAGTGAACAAACAGCATCATGAAGGCCAAGGAACACACCAGACAGGTCAGGGATAGAGTTGTAGAAAAGTTTAAAGCAGGGTTAGGTTATAAAAAAATATCCCAAGCTTTGAACAACTCACAGAGCACTGTTCAATCCATCATCTGAAAATGGAAAGGGTATGGCACACCTGCAAGCCTACAAAGACATGGCCGTCCACCTAAACTGACAGGCCAGGCAAGGAGAGCATTAATCAGAGAAGCAGCCAAGAGGCCAATGGTAACTCTGGAGGAGCTGCAGAAATCCACAGCTCAGGTGGGAGAATCTGTGCACAGGGCAACTGTTAGTCGTGCCCTCCACAAATCTGGCCTTTATGGAAGAGTGGCAAAAAGAAAGCCATTGTTGAAAAAAAAGTCCCTTTTGCAGCTTGCGAGAAGCCATTTGAATGACACAGCAAATAAGCGGAAGAAGGTGTTCTGGTCAGATGAGACCAAAATTAAACTTTTTGGCCTAAACACTATGTGTGGCGGAAAAGTAACACTGCACATCACCCTGAACACACCATCCCCACCGTGAAACATGGTGGTGACAGCATTATGTTGTGGGGATGCTTTTCTTCAGCAGGGACAGGGAATCTGGTCAGAGTTGATGGGAAGATGGATGGAGCCAAATACAGGCAATCTTAGAAGAAAACCTGTTAGAGTCTGCAAAAGACTTGAGACTGGGGAAGGCTGTCCACAAGGTTTAGGAGTGTCTACGGAAATGTTTGACTATTCTTCCAGAAGCGCATTTGTGAGGTCAGGCACTGATGTTGGACGTGAAGGCCTCACTCAAGTTCCTCCACCCGAAACTCGCTCATCCATCCGTCTTTATAGATCTTGCTTGTGCAAATCATTTGGTGGAGGGGGAATTTTTTTTTTTTTTTGGGGCCAACTCAATATTGAACGCTACAGACTAAGACTGGGATGCCATTAAAGTTCATGTGCGTATAAAGGCAGGCGTCCCAATATTTGACAATACAGTGTAAAAAAAAAAAAAAAAAAATATATATATATATATATATAT
>BLSH010274036.1:697770-739912 GCA_018402905.1 Glandirana rugosa
AATCGAAGAAGAGATTTGGTCCCCGGAGGTTTGCACAGTCTCCCGGTGTAGTATATAAAATGTTTATGTACGTCCGGTTGCAAGGGGAAGCTTTGATGGCAAGGAGGGAACTCTGATGAGAAGAGGGGACCTCCGATGGGAAAAGCTATCTGCTGTCATTGCTGAATAACGCTTTGGAGATCCTTGGTGTGCATTCTCTTGCTCTGATGGTCAGAGGAGACCATTGATGGGAAGAGGGAGACCTCTGATGGGAAGAGAGGACTTATAATGTAAAATCTGTTTCTTGCACGGTTTATTCATTTATTTAAATTGTATTCGTAATACAATTCATAAAACGGATATGTATTGGCCTGCATGTATTTGTAAAATATATGATGTGGCCCTCTGACACGTTTGGAGGCCCCTGGTTTAGAGAAGAAGCTAAAATAGTTTTCCACCCTTCTTCGATTTTATTTTTTAGGCTAAATTCAGTCAAAAACAATTGTCGATTTATCAACTGTTAAAAAAATGGAACAAACGATAACTTTCTAACAAAAAAAAAAAAATTGAACTGTGTAGGTCAAACTTGCGTGTTATTCCATTAGGGTTAACAGCTACTTTAAACTATTTGTCCACGTCAAGACTTCTCAGACACAAGGAGTCAGGCTATAACCTGAAGGACGTATCTTATTTCCAGTCTCCCTGTGTAATCATCACTGGCAGCCCAGCTAATGAAAGAATCGGATGTTCCCAACTTTAACATGCAGGCCACGCATCAAGGATATCCCTCCTTCAGCATTATTGATAAAATACCATTCATTCAACCTGAACACTGTGCAAACTGTTCCTTGTTCCCGGGGCTGATTACCTTGATGTATTAGTAATTGTTCTAGATCGCCTAAATCCCCTCTGAACATTCCCAATTAAAAATCTAATAGAGCCATCGCAATCATTTTGCTGAAGACAAGCGTCAACACATATTGACATGCACAGTCACGCCAGGGCCTGCTACAGCTGTTAACCTGCAGTTAGGGAGCCTGAAGAGAGAGAGGCAAATATTACCATAAATTAATATCCGCAGATGCAAACAAAGAAAGATTTAATGACCCTATAAAAAAGTCGCCGTCACGTGTATGTGCGGAGTGCGTTCACAATGTGACAGACTGGTCAGCGGGATCGTACATCTGTTAGCCACATCTGACTACAAACGGCGCATTATTCTCCTAGGACCATCGAATGGGCTCTTACGTCAAGCAGCAGGAAAAGGATACTGTTGTTTGCAGCTGCTGGATAAAGGAGGGCCTGGAAGCAGGAACACGGGATTGAATCTCAAAGTATTTCTCCCACAATCTACAAAAAGACAGGAAGACAGTATAGTTATCGGCACAGAATGAATGCATGCAATTTCCTTACGGCCCTCTCTGTGGTGATCCTGATTGGGAGGAACAAAAAAGGTTTTGATGTAGGTCCTATATGGGGACCCTGAGCATGACCCTGATGTCTTGACAAATACGGCACTGTAAGGAAGTAATAAACAATGCCATTTTTCTTTTTTTTACTTATATTGTTCAAGTGTGTGTGTACAGGTTCTTGGCATTGAAGTTATGGCATCCTGTCTACAGCAAGTGTCTACAGCATACCATACTCCAAAACAATGTGCCAAAATTGACCGGTGATTACAAAAGATGTAACACATTTTATATTTAAGTGCATTTTATTCTTATAGATCTGCCTAGAGCAGTGTTTTTACATTTTTTTCATTGCTAACAGCAGTTTTATTATAGTAGGAATTGTAAAAAAAAAAAATCATGACCAGATTTAGTATATGGGAATATTCTATTCCTGATTTATATGTAACTAGTTAGGGTTTAGCTGGATAATACTGAACACATTGTGTGCGATTACTGTGATCTTAAATGGACTTGAAGTGGGAGTAAACCCTTACATATACCCAGTGAAGTGACTGGCCTCAGGTGATACCCAGAGATGAAACAAATCCTTCTACATAAGTAGTACCTGTTTATCTGCGGTCTTCCCTTGAGCCAAAGTCCAGAATTTTAAAGCTCGTCTGAGCGGTCAGAAAAAGGGGGGCAGAGAGTGGACATTACATTCTACAGAGCTCTGTGAGGGGAGCTTTGATAGCCGATTGTAGGTGAGGGGAGGGAGGGAAGGAAGGGACCCCCCACCCCTTCACACAGAACACAGAGTTGAGGCTGTCAATCAGCTGGAGGTCCACTCCCCTGTCTCCTTTTTTCTCTTGGTGTCAGGAAAACTTGTCAGAAGTGATTCAAGTTAATAGCAGAGGAACGAGGAGCAGACAGAAATGATACTTAGTGCTCTTAATTGGGACAAGTACAAACTGTAAAATGATATGCTTTGTTCATATTTCATGTCTGGAGGTTTACAGCCACTTTAAAGGAGTTGATGTACCTCACTGAGAGTGTAAAAAACAAGAAAGAAAAAACTTGTGTAAGGCAAAGCAGCAGGTTCGTTTCAGGCCTTATTCACATGGGCATATCTAAAGCTGGTCATACATGGTTTAATTTTTTTCAGCTGGAAGGCTGAACAAAGAAAGGCAACTGAAAGGATCCCCCCACCCACACATTTGATGTTGATGGGGGAATCCTCCCCACTGCGTCACTGTATTCAGCAGGGAAACTTATCACTTTCAGAATACACAGATCAGTGCTGTAGTCTATTGCCTGCAACGCCGATCAAGCGTATTTTATTCAACAAGACAGCTGAGCAGAAGCGGATCAGTAGATTGACTTCTGTTCAACCGCAGAGGCCACACATGTAACCCATTTCAGCAGGGACTGCTTGAATTTAAATCCATGTATGGCCAGCTTAAGCATACTTCCCTGTGAAGGGCCATGTTGGCCTGCACGAGATGCACAGGTGTTTTGTGCATCCACAAGCAGGCAGTCCCATTCATGTCTATTGGGGCACAGCAGCTGCACACACACAGCCTCTGGTTCCCATTTGACAGCCATGCAGATGTAGGCGCTTGTCCTTGAATGCAGACCAGCGGCTGTGTCTGTGAAACCGCTGTGACCCAATAGATATGAATAGGACTGCCTGCTTGTAGATGCACAGAACACCTATGCATCCCATGTGGGCAAACACGACCCTTCACATGGATGTATGCTTAGATACCCCCAAGTGAACAAAGACTTATTGCCTTCTGCCCAGCAGTATACACTACCTTTTTTCTTTTTTACTCCCCCACCATTCAGTTCATCTGCTGGGTGGAAAGAAAATACATAAATATGGAGGGCCATGTGATTTACTCCCCTTCCTCTTGTGTGACAACACTGGTGCTTGAGAACTGGCCAACTGGTGTGTGGGAAGACAGTCCTCAACTGCATCTAAGCTCCAAACAGAGCAGAATTCGAGTTTTCACAAGGCCTACCTTCATAAGAGGAGCAAAGGGAAGCTGGGAGGAAAGAAAATACCTGGTACTTCTAAATACGGAGGACCATGTGATTTATTCCCCTTCCTCTCATGTGAAAGTGTTGGTGCTTGATGGCTGGCCAAGTTCGGTCTCATGCAGCAGGGAGACAGTCCTCAACCTCGTCTAAGCTCTGAACAGAGCAAGTCAGAGCTTACACAGCGCCTACTTCCAACAGCAGAAGAACAAAAAGGAAGGAAAGTATGTGCTGCCATGGAGGAGGCATTTAAGTGAAGCCGCTGCTTTGCCCTCCATGGACAAAGAACAGGTTCTGTATAAATATGTACTAAAGTGTCATCAAATTTCAATAATTTCGTTTTGAATTGAACCAAACAAAACAAAACCAAAAAAAAAAAAACTTAGGAGAATATGAAATAAACCTAATCATTACAGCTAGGGTTGCACGGATACCGAGCATTTGCACGAGTACTTGTACTGGTGAAAATGCTCAGATGCCTAATCCGGTACCTGGGCAGTCAGGGGTGATCTGTGCGGCAGAGGGGCGAGTTACAAGCACCGATCTCCCTGTGTAGATTTCAATAAAGCTGCTGACAGACGCTTCTCCTCCTCTCCCTCCCATGGCTTTCAGCTGCTTTACTGAAATCTATACAGGGAGATTGGTGCTTGTAACTCTCTTGTAGCTTGCAACTTGCCCCATCAATCGCCCCCGACTGTCCCGTGTCCTCCTCCCATCTCCCACTCCAGTGCGCGCCTCTCCTCCATGCTCCTCCACCCCCTCTGTCCTTCTCCGGTCCCTCCCTGTCCTAGATCTGTTAGGATGAAGAGCGGAGGAAGGAGCCAGTAAATCTGTCATTTACCGGCTCCTTCCTTTTCTGAGTAATCACTAACTGTGTTTACGATGCTTCAGTTTATGAATGAACAGGAGCCGTTGTCTCCTCTCCATTCATCGTCAGTGTAACTGAGACTGTAGAGAAAAAGACTGGGGAATCTGTGTCCTCAGCCCCTTTCCCTGTCTCAAAAGTCTGTTTAGACCCCTGATATCTCACCAAAGCCCCCCACCCCCACCAAGGCTGATAAAATAAAATTAAATAAATAAATAATAATAAAAGAAAGAATTGTAATAAATATTTAAAAACTAAAATTGTAAAATAAATAATAATAATAAAAAAACTACTGACACAGTCCACGCATCATCAGTGCTGCATATTAGTGCCACTGTCAAATGACGTTAAAAAAGGTATCATTATCAGCGAGTACTTGCAAAAAAGTATCAGTACTTGTACTCCGTCTTAAAAAAGTGGTATCGCTGCAAACCTAACTGTTGCCTTCTGAGAATTCTCTTTCTTTAACAAAACAAAAAATTATATATATATTTTTTTTTTTTTTTTTTACATACACATGCACACACTGAGCAAAATTAGTTATTATTTTGTGTTTGCCCCTAATTATCCGAAGCTGAACTAAAAGATCTAGTCGCAGCCGATTGGTAGCAATGGCACTGTTCCAATTGGTGCGACAACGATTTTTCAGTGCTGCACCGATTCGCAAAAGTAGTTGCTGCACTACTTTTGTCGATTTCAGGTGCGACTTCAACAGACATCTGTGCACGAAGCCACACAGATGTCTATCAAGTAGCACCTGAAATTGCGCTGACCTTGCTACTTTGAAATCGTGCTACTTCAAGTGAAGCAGCAGCGATTTCAAAGTAGCATCAATGTGAACCTGGGCTAAATCTGTGTCAGTGAGCACTTTGCCGAGATAATCCATCCACCTCACAGGTGTGGCATATCAAGATGCTGATTAGACAGCATGATTATTGCACAGGTGTGCCTTAGGCTGGTCACAATAAAAGGCCACTCTAAAATGTGCAGTTTTATCACATAGCACAATGCCACAGATGTCGCAAGTTTTGAGGGAGAGTGCAATTGGCATGCTGACTGCAGGAATGTCCACCAGAGCTGTTGCCCTTAAATTGAATATTCATTTCTCTACCATAAGTCTCCAAAGGCGTTTCAGAGAATTTGGCAGTACATCCAACCGGCCTCACAACCGCAGACCACGTGTAACCACACCACCCCAGGACCTCCACATCCAGCATTTTCACCTCCAAGATCGTCTGAGACCAGCCATCCGGACAGCTGCTGCAACAATCGGTTTGCATAACCAAAGAATTTCTGCACAAACTGTCACAAACCATCTCAGGGAAGCTCATCTGCATGCCTGTTGTCCTCATGGGGGTCTCGACCTGACTGCAGTCCGCCGTCGTAACCGACTTGAGTGGGAAAATGCTCTCATTCGATGGCGTCTGGCACTTTGGAGAGGTGTTCTCTTCATGGATGAATCCCGGTTTTCACTGTACAGGGCAGATGGCAGACAGCATCTATGGCATCGTGTGGGTGAGTGGTTAGCTGATGTCAATGTTGTGGATCGAGTGGCCCATGGTGGCGGTGGGGTTATTGTATGGGCAGGCGTATGCTATGCACAACGAACCCAGGTGCATTTTATTGATGGCATTTTGAAAGCACAGAGATACTGTGACGAGATCCTGAGGCCCATTGTTGTGCCATTCATCCACAACCATCACCTCATGTTGCAGCATGATAATGCACGGCCCCATATTGCAATGATCTGTACACAATTCCTGGAAGCTGAAAACATCCCAGTTCTTGCATGGCCAGCATACGCAATGGACATGTCACCCATTGAGCATGTTTGAGATGCTCTGGATCGGCCTGTTCCAGTACCTGCCATTGTCCAGCAACTTTGCACAGCCACTGAAGAGGAATGGACCAACATTCTATAGGCCACAATCAGCAACCTGATAAACTCTATGTGAAGGAGATGTGCTGCACTGCGTGGGGCAAATGGTGGTCACACCAGATACTGACTGGTTTTCAGAGCCCCGGACCCCCCCCCCCCCCCCCCAATACAGTAAAACTGCACAGCCTAAGGCACGCCTGTGCAATAATCATGCTGTCTAATCAGCATCCTGACATGTCACACCTGTGAGGTGGATGGATTATCTGAGCAAAGGAGAAGTGCTCACTAACACAGATTTAGACAGACTTGTGAACATTATTTGAGATAACAGACCTTTTGTGTACATTGGAAAAGTCGTAGATCTGTGAGTTCAGCTCATGATAAATAGGGGCAAACACAAAAACGTGTTGCGTTTATAATTTTGCTCAGTATATATCATTTTTTAAATGTATTTTTTTATTCGTTAACCTGGAGGAAATACCATTCATCTCTGGGAGACTAGAAGATTCAAATTGTCTAAGTGTTGTGATCCCTGCGCTATGATGTGTGTAAGGATCTATACATAAAAACTTTCAAGGCTGCTATTGAGGTATAAGGTATATATTCATATCAGATTATTTATATATGTACCCAGCGCTCCCTAACCATAAGGTACCTGATATATATCTTTATAATTATGTGATATTTCTCAAACAAAATGTAATATGTTAGCCACAATTCATCATAAAAAAATTCACAAAAAAGTGCAATCTCTGCTCTGTGCATAAACAATAAGTCCGTCAAAGAGACGTTGAACGGGGAGAACTGGCTGCTGTACCTGTGGAGACAAAGGAGGAACCTTTCTCTCCACAGCGGTCGGTAAGTTCCAGACATCCCGAGGGGGCGCTTGTCGGGTGCTGTCAGTGCCGCGATTCCCACGGCAGGGGGGTGCTCTGGCTATATACTCCTACCTGTATACTGGCTATATACCCCACCTGTACACTGGTTATATACCCCCCCGTATTATGGCTATATACCCCACCTGTGCTGCTGGTTATATACCCCTACCTGTGAAGCTGGCTATATACCCCACCTGTGATACTGGCTATATGCCCCACCTGTGATAGTGGCTCTATACCCTGTCCTGTGATACTGGCTCTATACCCTGTCCCGTGATGCTGGGCTGTACACCCTGTCCCGTGATGCTGGGCTGTGCACCCTGTCCCGTGATGCTGGGCTGTGCACCCTGTCCCGTGATGCTGGGCTGTGCACCCTGTCCCGTGATGCTGGGCTGTGCACCCTGTCCCGTGATGCTGGGCTGTATACCCTGTCCCGTGATGCTTGGCTGTATGCCCTGTCCCGTGATGCTTGGCTGTATGCCCTGTCCCGTGATGCTGGGCTGTATGCCCTGTCCCGTGATGCTGGGCTGTATGCCCCGTCCCGTGATGCTGGGCTGTATGCCCTGTCCCGTGATGCTGGGCTGTATGCCCTGTACTGAGATGCTGAGCTGTATACTCTGTCCTGTGATGTTGGGGCTGTATACTCTGTCCTGTGATGCTGAGCTGTATTACCTGTCCTGTGATGCTGAGCTGTATACTCTGTCCTGTGATGCTGAGCTGTATATTCCTGACACAACATGTGGAATACAGGGGACAGAGTGGGTTAATTCTATAAGGGGTGGGGCGTATGAGAAGTAGGAGGGATCAAAAAGAAAGGACGGGGCCTTGCACCCCCCCCATCCTAAAATTCACCAGCCGCCACTGTGTAGGAGCGTAAGGTCTCTAACATCCACCAGCTCTGTGATGTCATGGAGGAGTGGAAGAGGACTCCAGTGGCAACCTGTGAAGCTCTGGTGAACTCCATGCCCAAGAGGGTTAAGGCAGTGCTGGAAAATAATGGTGGCCACGCAAAATATTGACACCTTGGGCCCAATTTGGACATTTTCACTTAGGGGTGTACTCACTTTTGTTGCCAGCGTTTTAGACATTAATGGCTGTGTGTTGAGTTATTTTGAGGGGGACAGCAAATTTACACTGTTATACAAGCTGTACACTGACTACTTTACATTGTAGCAAAGTATAATTTCTTCAGTGTTGTCACATGAAAAGATACAATAAAATATTTACAAAAATGTGAGGGGTGTACTCACTTTTCTGAGATACTGTATATAAATAATCTGAGAAGACTCAAGTTGTTACCTCTTCATAATCTCACCAATGATAATACAGACAATTCACAACATTTTAGTTTGGGGCCAATGGCTAGCATCTACCTTCGTTGTTCCAGAGGTAACAAACTGATCACATGTGCAGCACCATGACAACAGCAGATCAAATAAAGGCCAATATTGCAGCTTCTTTGTCAATAAAGGAGACTAGGATTTAAAGTGGTTGTTAAGCCACTACAATAAAAACCTCGCCACCCCCTCTGTAACATAACATGATGTGCCCCTGTGTCATATAAAAACCTGCCGATTTGTACCTTATATCAGCGCGTCTCCCGGCTCTCACGTGACTCCTCGGCTCTCTCCTCTGCCCAGCTGACCGTTATAGGGGGCAAGGCAGAAAATCCATCGCTGACATCAGCCGGAGAGGAGAGAGAGAGAGAGAGAGCCGGGGAGTCACGTGAGCGCCGGGAGACGCTCTGATATCGGTATAGATCGGCATCTTTTTTATATAACAGACAAAGGAGCAAATAACGTGGTGTTACAGAGGGGATGGTTGTTTATAGTGTAGTTATAATAGCAGCAGGAGGGGAGGGGGCAGGCACTGACAATGAGCAGACAGGCAGAAAGGGGATGAGGAGGACTGAGTAGGACTGCAGATGATGTAGGCACGTAAACTGACCACAGTGTCAGGGCTCAGCAGCCATGATAAACCGTGGTCTGTTTACAGGGGGGAGGGTGATAGAAGGGGCCAAATTACACAGCACAAGCACTGTGCAACATGTTTTAACCAATTAATGCGAATCACTGTATATAAATGGCGGTTGCTTTAAGTAGATGGTATCGGGACATAACCTGCGGCCGCAGGCTATATGCCGGTACCATTTCTTAGAGCGGGCAGTCGGCTATCCGGCAATAAAGGCCGATCTGGCTCAGGAGCCGCTGGGCTGTTATCCCCGGTAGCGGGAAGAGACCCCCCCCCCGCAACATTCCGCCGCTCTTCTCCGGCCTCTCGTCCCACCAGGAGACCGGAGCTACAATCCAGCGCGTCCGCTGGCTAGGAGGAGCTCTGAATGAAGCTGGAATCGGCTCAGATAGGGTCTCCTTCGTCAAATTCTGGAAGAGATGTCACAACGTCACTTCCGGTTTACTCGGCTGCATTTTTGGCGATCTGAATACTGTGAAGTGTAAAGGAGGGATGGGGGTCTTTAGACCCCCCCAGCCCTCCATAAAGAGTATCTGTAACCGCCTATTACTATCACAAGGGATGTTTACATCCCTTGTGATCGCAATAAAAGTGATCAGCAATAATAAAATAAATAAAAAAATTTAAAGCGCCACCGTCCCCGCGAGCCCGCGCAGCAAAGAAAAAGCATACGTAAGTCGCACCCACGTATAAAAACGGTGTTGAAGCCACATGTGTGATGTATCACCACAATCGCCAGAGCGTGAGCAGTAATTCTAGCAAAAGAGTTCCTCTGCACCTCTAACCTGGTAACCGTTAAAATTTTTTAAAGCGTCGCCTATGGAGATTTTTAAGTACCAGGGTTTGTCGCCATTCCGCAAGTGTGCACAATTTTCAACCGTAACATGTATGGTATCTATTTACTCGGCGTAACATCCTCTTTCACAATATACAAAAAAATTGGGCTAACTTTACTATTGTCTTATTTTTTAACTCAAAAAAAGTGAACATTTTCCAAAAAAAAATAAAAAATTGCGATTGAAAGACCGGTGCACAAATACCGTGAGACAAAAAGTATTGCAACGATCGCCATTTTATTCTCTAGGGTGTTTGAAAAAATATATATATGTAATGTTTGGGGGTTCCAAGTAATATTTTCTAGCAAAAAAAAAAAAACTGTTTTTAACGTGTAACCAACAAATGTAAAAAAGGGCTCCGGTGGGTAAGTGGTTAAGGGAAGAGAATCTGTTTTTTTAGGGTTACAAACACTTCAAGGTAGCTTTGATCCCGTGACTTTCTCCATTTTATGTTCTGAACTCTAGTCCACGCCAACTTTTGTTTCCTATCTCCTGTATATTTTTGGATGTTGTTTGCAATAATGAGAGGTAACAAGAGTAGGATATTTCTAATAAGTTTTTTTTTATTGCTGAACTTGTAAACTTTAAACTTATAAGTAAAAATAATTTTATTAAAAATACAGCCAGAACCTGAATTTGAAAAGACCCTGTCTGGTGTTGTCACATGTTCCCTAACCGTTTAAAAGAACACTAAGGTCATTTCTATACTGTATGTCTATTGAACATGCATATGCTGATATGATCTGTATGTCGCCTCTAATGTCTTGTAACAAAAATTATTAAAAAAAATAAATAAATAAAAAAAGTAACACATTTTGGTTTAAAAAATAGTTCTATTCAATAATTCAAAACTACCTTCTATTGCTCTCAGCCTCCTCCAAAAGTCAATTTGTAGTTGCTGTGATCCAAGTTCCTGTTAGAGGGTGGCTACGCTCATTTTACATGGTCCCACTTCATAGAAGAACGTAGCCACCCTCTGTTGTTCACTCCCGAGATGGCCTATGAACTAGGTGATGTGCAGTGTGTGCATAGAGCAGTGCCTATGACTGCAAATATTGTGCACTGGTCATCCCAAACAAATGTAAGTGAGTGGGAAAAGGGGAAGATTGGGAGATCACAGTAGGATGTTACAGGGAGGCAGAAAAACACAGTAACAAAAATTTCATGAAAAATTAGAATACAGGGTCATTAGGTACTGGATGTGTATTGACTATATTTGGAGAATAACTATATTGTTTATTGTCACTTTAAGGCTCCACGCACACTGAAGCTGATAAACAATCGTTTTTGGGCGTTTTTGTTAACAGCCCATAAACGTCCCTCTAGGTTATCCTATGTGTACATGCACACATGGACGTTTATTGTAGTTTAGGAGCAGTGGCGTTTATGGACTGTTGTCTGAACGTTCTAAAATCGCCTTCAAGTCGTTCTTCTGACCAGAAAAAACTTTGAAAGCTTAAAAGCGACCATAAAATGCCCGAAAACACTCAAACGCTGATGCTGATAAGAAGCTAATACTCAAAAAAGCTGCAGTGCAAAAACGCTGATAAAAGCTGAAAAAAAAACTCACTACAAAAGCTACTGTCATTTTTAGAACTTTTTTTTAATGTCCAGTGGGCATGGAGCCTAATACTGGCCATACACTATACGAAAAAGCATCCGAAAATCGGTCATTTGGACAGTTTGTTCGTTTTTCGGTGAGTTAATGGGCACGAATCGATAATCGGTAGGGATGTTTTTGAGCTAAAAAATACGAAGGACAAGTTTGGAAAGTTTCAGCCGAACGAACGATAAATCGAAAGATTAATGTGTTTCCCGTCCAAACGGTTTGCACTAAGTACATGTGAAAAAACTATCAAAAAACAGATTCATGTACGTCCATTGAACGATTTATCGGTTATTACGTGATGGCACTATCGTTTGCTCTCACAGCCGATTGTTCGTTTGTCGAAAATGGGTTCCAGCGATTTTTCGTATAGTGTATGGCCAGCATAAGGCTCCATGTACACTGAAGCTGATAAACTATCGTTTTTGGGGGTTTAGGGATTTATTTTTTTTTAACAGCCCATAAACGCCCCTCTGTTATCCTATGTGTCCATGCACACATGGACATTTATTGTCATTTAGGAGCACTGGCGTTTATGGGCTGATGTCTGTACGCCCTTAAATCATGTTCAAGAGTCATTCTTCTGACCACAAGAAAAGTTGAAAGTTTAAAAACGCTCATAAACGCCCAAAAACGTGGCTCACCAGTGTTTTTGATCCATTGGGGGGGGCGGGAAACAAAAAACGCTTCTAGGACGCGAACCCGGCTAAACGGCCGTTTTAAGCGTCAGTTTCTAGCTGTCAAAAAAAATCGTTCAGGGGAGGTTGAAAAAGCGTCCCGTGTACATGGAGCTTAAATGTGCATACTGGCTCCTCAATCCTAAAGGAATGGATTCTGATAGAATGGAATCACCAAGATATAGCAGCCACATCCCTCAATGGGTATCACTCCCTTGCTGGCCTGGAATGTTGTAGAATCCCGCTCACTAGCGGATAGCAGGTCAGCGAGGCAGCAACACAATGGCAGATGGTAAGTGGTTTCCTAGCAATCCTGTTACTGGAACGTTTTTGCCAGCAACAGGCCTGCTAGTGTGACATGGCTCTAAGCATTGTATGGAGACTTTAACACCGTTGAGCTCACCTGCTATTCCTCTTGTAACATTTCTGATGCTCTACTGGAAGCTTAAGAGTTGGTCTGTAAAAGAAAAACGCACTTTAACAAAGTACTATGTCCTTATAATTCTATATGAAAAAAGTATGCATAATGCCTCACACAGATATAACAATATAACAGGTTTTCCATAAGTGTAGAAGTAATCATTAGTTGAATCGAACCATAACTTCTATACTTGTTTGGACAACCTGCATACACTTACTACACTCAATATGTCCACTTCAGCTCCAGAAGATTTCACCCCCTACATGACCAGGCCGTTTTTTGCTATTTGGCACTGCGCTACTTTAAAGAGGAAGTAAACCCTGATTGGGTTTACTACCTCTATATTCCCCTGCAAAGTAGAAGCAGAATGGGCTACTATGCTTCTACTTTGCAGCTGGACGTCGCAGGCATGTGACACATAATGGGCTACTATGCATCACACAGTAGCCCATTGTGTGTCACTTACCTGCAAATGAAGCCTGCGACGTCCAGCTCTGCCCCCTGTGCAGGCAGCGTTCATCTTCAGCCCCTCTTCCCTCCGGGGCCGCGACTCCGGCTCTGTGACTGGCCAGAGTCGCATGACGTCGCATGCGCTCGGGAACTGCCAGTCACGGCACGGAGGCCGTTTCTTCACTACGCATGTGCCGAATGACGTCGGCAATGCTAGTACACTGCATATCTCCTAAACGTGCAGGTTTGGGAGATATGCAGGGCACCTACAGGTAAGCCTTATTATAGGCTTACCTGTAGGTTAAAATGTTTGTCACGGATTGACAACCACCTTAACTGGTGATAGCACGGTCGTGCAACGCTGTACCCAAACAAAATTTGGCCCTTTTTTTTTTCACGCAAATAGAGCTTTTGGTGGTATTTGATCCTCACTGGGTTTATTTTTTGCTATATAAAACGAAAAAAGACCGAAAATGTAGAAAATAAACAATTTTTTACTTTCTGTTATAAAACATATCCAATAACAAAAGAAGAAAAATCGAATTTCTTTATACATTTAGGCCAAAATGTATTCCATTACATGTTTTTGATAAAAAAAAATAAAATACATAAATATTGATTGGTTTGTGTGAAATGATGTTATATACAGCATCTCACAAAAGTGAGTACACCCCTCACATTTTTGGAAAGATTTTATTCTATGTTTTCATGTGACAACACTGAAGAAATTACATTTTGCTACACTGTAAAGTAGTGAGTGTACAGCTTGTATAACAGTGTAAATTTGCTGTTCCCTCAAAATAACTCAACACACAGCCATTAATGTCTAAACCGCTGGCAACAAATATGAGTGCATCCATAAGTGAAAATGTCCAAATTGGGCCCAATTAGCCATTTTCCCTCCCCGATGTCATGTGACTCGTTAGTGTTACAAGGTCTCAGGTGTGAATGGGAAGCAGGTGTGTTAAATTTGGGGTTATCGCTCTCACTCTCTCATACTGGTCACTGGAAGTTCAACATGGCACCTCATGGCAAAGATCTCTGAGGATCTGAAAAAAAGAATTGCTGCTCTACATAAAAGCACAATGGCCAAGACCATACAGCGGTTTAACAGGACAGGTTCCACTCAGAATAGGCCTTGCCATGGTCGACCAAAGAAGTTGAGTGCACATGCTCAGCATCATATCCAGAGGTTGTCTTTGGGAAATAGACGTATGAGTGCTGCCAGCATTGCTGCAGAGGTTGAAGGGGTGGGGGGGTTCAGCCTGTCAGTGCTCAGACCATACGCCGCACACTGCATCAAATTGGTTTGCATGGCTGTCGTCCCCGTAGGGAGCCTCTTCTAAAGAAGATGCACAAGAAAGCCTGCAAACAGTTTGCTGGATTACTGGAACCATGTCCTGTGGTCTGATGAGACCAAGATAAACTTATTTGGTTCAGATGGTGTCAAGCGTGTGTGGCGGCAACCAGGTGAGAAGTACAAAGACAAGTGTGTCTTGCCTACAGTCAAGCATGTTGGTGGGAGTGTCATGTTCTGGGGCTGCATGAGTGCTGCCGGGTCTGGGGAGCTACAGATCGTGGAGGGAACCATGAATGCCAACATGTACTGTGACATACTGAAGCAGAGCATGATCCCCTCCCTTTAGAGACTGGGCCACAGCACAGTATTCCAGCACACCTCTAAGACAACCACTGCCTTGCTAAAGAAGCTGAGCATAAAGGGGATGGACTGGGATGTGTGGGACATCTTCAAATGGAAGGTGGAGGAGCGCAAGGTCTCTACCCTCCACCAGCTCCATGATGTCATCATGGAGGAGTGGAAGAGGACTCCAGTGGCAACCTGTGAAGCTCTGGAGAACTCCATGCCCAAGAGAGTTAAGGCAGTGCTGGAAAATAATGGTGGCCACACAAAATATAGACACTTTGGGCCCAATTTAGACATTTTCCCTTAGGGGTGTACTCAGTTTTGTTGTCAGTGGTTTAGACATTAATGGCTGTATGTTGAGTTATTTTGAGGGGACAGCAAATTTACACTGTTATACAAGCTGTACACTCACTACTTTACATTGTAGCAAAGGGGTTGATTTACTAAAGCTGGAGAGTGAAAAAACTGGTGCAGCTTTGCATGCTAGCCAATCAGCTTCTAACCTCAGCTTGTTCAATCAAGCTTTGACAATAAAACCTTGATGCTGATTGGTTTCTGTGTGGAGCTGCACCAAATTTTGCACTTTCAAGCTTTAGTAAATCAACCCCATAGTGTAATTTATTCAGTGTTGTCACATGAAAAGATATAATAAAATATTTAAACAAATGTGAGGGGTGTACTCACTTTTGTGAGATACTGTATACTGGAATTTTTTTTTTTCAATACTACTAATGGTGGCGATCAACAACTTATAATGGGACTGCAATAGTGCAGTGGGAAATCTGACACCAACTGGCCGGGGGGGTGGGGAACTAACTGCTAATACATTGCAAGTGGCACTAATACAGTGATCAGTGCTAATAATATGCTCTGTCACTGTACTAATGACACTGGGAAGGGGTTGACATCTAGGGAAATAGGGGTTAAATGTGGGCCTATGTGCAATGTGGGTAAAATGTGCTACTAGTTCATCTCCAAGTTTCTCATCCCTGCACACAGAGATCGTTCCCTGTATACAGAGATTTGTGTTGAATGTCAACACAGAGCTCTCGGCTGTGAATCTACACAGCCAATCAACATGTCTCGGCCACAAATCATTGGCCGGGACTTGCTGACAGGCTCCCGCTGTGTGCAATCAGTGGGAGACAGCTGGGGGGCATGCATGCACGTGCCTTAAACTCGGAAGTAGGCAGCGACATACAGGTACATCGGTTTGCCTACAGCGGCTGCTTGTCCCCAGTATAATGAAAATGCTAAGTGGATATGAATGGTATACAGTCACGCATGCATACAGGCACTGACTGGCAGGATTATGGAAGGTGTATTTGTGTTCCCTTGGCTTTTCACATACAAATGGTGAGGGGTTCCAGGGTTTATGGTTGACATGGATAAAGCACATCAAAAGTTCTGTTATGGGTCCAGAATCCTAGAGGCTTAGTAGAGCTTTGGGTTTGATAAAGTCTCCATTTTTAGTTGCACATCTTACCTGGGAGCTGGGCTTCATTTTCAGTCTCAGTTAACTATAGGCCTTTATACTGTATACAGCGTGTTAGTTGACTGCTGTGCAGGGCACACTCTGCTGTGAGAATCTGCTGCTGAGTGAAAAGTCTGAGATCTGACAGAACACCAAACCATTTTTAGATGTTCATGTGCTACCTAAAGAAATGAAGCCACTCGAACACACCTGTAATAGTCACGGTGGATGGCCTCAGCTGGCAATGCCCCGGCCATGCCCCCTGATGTGTCTTGCCCCGCCCACCAGGCTTGGTCATAAAGGAGCGAGGAGCAGCACTACAAGCCTTTTGTGACCGCTATGTGCTGTCTGGTTTAGGGAACCCTTTAGAGGAGGTCCCTGTTTATCAAGAACTTAACTGAATGTAGTAAGTAGCTCGGACAAGTAGATTTTTTTTTTTTTAATGTTGCATATGGATTTGCTATACAAAGTAGCCCTGCATTGAGGACTAAGTTTGCCTTGCTGAAAAAGTGCAGGATAAACTTGGTTGGACCGTTCTTGGATGTCCCGGTCTCATGCATGGTTAACCAATGCTAATACCAGTTGAGCATGTTCCCTTTGCAATATAATAAAAACTATTGTAGATACTGAATTAAGCACTCTTCACATGGATAAACCAAAGTATATAAATTAGACTGTGCATCTTACCCTACATCTTTAAGGGTCAAAGGTTTTGGTTTTCGCCCTTGATCTGGTTTGGAAGACTTCACATTTGCAGCTGTTGATTTGCTGGCAACATATTCTGTTTCTGGAGCTGTAGATGGTTGCAAGTTTCCTGGAGTCCAGTCTGTCCTGATGGGAACTTCTTTGCTTTCTGTTGGCCTGTCTTTACCACCATAACTCTTTTCTGAGGTCAGCGGTCTTAAAGATCGTGATCTGGCAGCATTAGAAGTGAATTCCGGTCTGTCTTTGCCATTATTACTCTTGCTTTCGGCTGGCCGGTCTGTGCCATCATTGCCTTTTTCTGAGGTTAGCAGTCGTGATGGAGGTGCTATGGTGCTGCTCCTCAATGCTGAACTTGCAGACCCCCTGACCCTTCTCTTCTCCGGCATAGTCTTGTATGGAGGCTTCAGCTGGTAGGTCTTGGGTTTAGCCCCTGTATTTAAAATCTTTTGTAAAGGTTTCACAGTTGTATCTTTGGTTGTTGAGGAAGCCGGTATTGTCTGCATAGTGGGAGAGGTTTTAGGCGGCTCTGTTTTTATACTTCCTCGCACTTTTAATGCTTTTTCCAGGGCTTTGTTCAATAGTTCTACCTCCTCAACCTCCTTTGGAGATGGTTGACTCTCTAAGAGAAAGATACACAAAACAGAGTTCAGAAACATCTCTTTTCACATATTAAAAGTACATTAAAAAGTAATTAGAACACCTATTAATAAGATGCTGTTCATAGCATGGAAGAGGATTGCACAAAAATGGATATCTCCGGGTATTCCTACATATGAGGAATGGTGGACACAGGTCAACGATACTTTATTAAAAGAATGTCAAGTGTATACCGGAATAGGGGTCTGCTAAATAAACTTCACAAAATGTGAGAACCATGGTTTGTGATGCCTGGTAGGATACCCTTTACTATAGCACCAGATAGATATTTGAGAGATGGCACATTTATAAATATGGAATTAATGATATAAGTAATTGCATACGTTATAGGAAAAAAATAAGGAATATAATTGTGTAGGGCCCCCTTACTTCCATCCCCCCTTTTGGTGTTTTTTTTCTATGTTGTAAGAATTGTTATTTGTAATTTGAATGTGAATGTATTTTGCATTTTGTTTTTTTATGATTCTTTATGAGTTCCGGCCGAAATATGACTTTTAAGCTAAAAATACCACTAGAATACTCATGCCTCATGCAATGTAACAAAGGTATGCTGTAAACAATGCCTAGTTTTTTATTTGTGCAGTGTCGTTTTCTTAGTTTGTGAAGTTCCTGCACAGCGCGGCCATCTGAAACCGCAGTGTCCTTCCTGTATTCCGTGCATGCTGGCTACCCAGCATGCACCTGTCGATCTCGTGCATGTGCAGTGTGGTGTGGTGCAATCTTGGTCAGCTTGAAATGGCACAGCCATGCCAAGCTGACCAAGATTTTCCATAATCGCCAATGTTAAATGTTACGGGAGCAGTGCCATGCCAAGCTGACCAAGATTTTCCATAGACGCCAATGGTAAATGTTACTGGAGCCATGCCATGCCAAGCTGACCAAAGATTTTCCATAGATGCCAATGTTAAATGTAACGGAAGCAGTGCCATGCCAAGCTGCTCAAGATCCCCCAGGAGGCAATGCAAAACTGGAAATTACGTATGGTGCTGCGGCCCCTAAAGGAGGAAGTGAAAGTATATTAACCAGTTGTCAACCACCCACTGTGGCTTGACGGCGGCAACTTGGCTTGATCTCGCAAACCGCCGCCACCTGACGGCGGCTGCAAGATCACGTATCGCGGGCGTTCGCTCGCCGCCGGAAGCGCACACTTACTGTGTAGAGGGAGAGCCAGGGAGCGGGTAGGGCGGACTTGATGTCCGCTGGCTACCCGCGATCACAGCCCCCACACAGTTAGAAACACTATCCAGGGAACACACCTAACACTTTGAGCACCTCCTAGTGTTAACCCCTTCCCTGCCAGTGACATTTACACAGTAATCAGTGCATTTTCATAGCACTGATCTCTATATAAATGTCAAGGGTCTCAAAAAATAAAAAAAAATGTGTCAAAATTGTCCGACATGTCCACAGCAATGTCGCAGTTCCACCAAAAAAAAAAAAAAAAAAAAAAAGAAGAATCGCAGATCGCCGCCATTACCAGTAAAAAATAAAAAATTATATAAAAACCCCATAAATGAACTCTCATCGTTCGTAAACACGGCAACTTTTGCGCAAACCAATCAATATACGCCGATTGCGATTTTTTTTTACCAAAAATATGAGGAAGTATATATAATCGGCCAAAACTGATGAATAAATTTATACAAAAAAGGAAAGTATGATCTGACACAACAACCACCATAGCAGGCCTCCATCCCTATTATGTACATATACAAGGGGCTATGGTCATGGGACTTTAAATGAGGCAAGTCATGTAAACATTGTAAAAGTAAAAAATGAAAGTAATAAAAGTAAAATCGATTCATTTATTGTACAAAACACATAATATCTCAATACACGATAACAGTATAAAGGCAAAATGAAAATGAGCTGACAATAGTGGTAAATAAATAATTCCATGTTGAAAATACATGATGGTATAATAGTAACAAGTGCATTGTTAATGTGAACTGTAAAGCTGAGGCTGTATGTTATTCAGAATACTCTACGCATTTCAAGAATCCGTTCTCTCGTCAGGAGTATCAAATATTGTAAATTATATCTAGAAATATAAATGATAAGGCTGGTAAGTGAATAAAAATTCTCTGTATAAAACAGGGAAAGGCGGGGAGTCTCAAAAAAAGTCTAGAGCTTACATGTCAGCTAAGGGAGTTGGAAATGGCCCAGCTGCTAACAAGAGACAAGGGGTGTCAATGGTGATGTCAGCCCCGGGGCGGAGGCGGGAACAATCCACTCGGGCCAGAGGAACAGCCGAGGACAGACCAGTGGTAAAGATAAACAAAATGAAGGACACATGCAATCCACACCAAGCTGAAAAAAATATGTGAGTATTTAGAATGGTACATCCATAGGGATAGGTGAATGAGTATATATCTGGATTTAGAGAGAGGTGTGCAGTAAATTACAGGATGTGCCCCAAAGAACCACATGGGATCATGAAGAAATAGAACCAAAAATGGTGCACAAGGATAAGACCACTACCAACCCCAGCCAAGAAAGAGATAAGGAGGGGTGAATGAACACACCGGCGACCTCAATAATGAGTGTGGTGAGTTAATGCACAGACAGCAAGTGGATAGAAAACAAGTAGGTGAAAAAACGCACAAGTGGAGCTGCAAAAAGTTCTTACATGGGTGCTGGTAAGAGAAGGGCTAGCGTGAGCATGTCTCTATCGTGTGCCGGTCAGGAAAAGTGCAGCTATGGTCAGCCTCGACTTATGTACCCAAGATCCAGGGCGTGCCCCCGTCAACGTCATGCTAGGCGTCTAAAGTGGGAGGACGTATCCCTGGACCGGCTCTGACGCCGAGGGTAAGACCACACCCACCTCGCCTGGAGCATCAGATGGAAAAACACACAAGGGGCCACCAACTATGCGGCGTCAAATGACGTCACACATGGGGCATGTGGATGGAGGGGGAAAAGGCACTGCTGCGCATCGCAACCCCTGGAAGCAGAGACCACAGACACCCCTGCTCCCCGTGCAGACTGGGAACTGATGTAATCAGGTGTAACTGCAAAAAACAGAATATACTGGGAAAAAAAAGGGGTAAATAAGTTGCTTCCCACAGGGGATAAAATGAATACGATTAATAAAATCAAAGGATTGTGGTGTGGCAGATCATGGGGGACCAGCGGGTGTCTTCCACTGAAATTCATACAAAAAAGGAAAGTATGATCTGACACAACAACCACCATGGCAGGCCTCCATCCCTATTATGTACATATACAAGGGGCTATGGTCATGGGAGTTTAAATGAGGCAAGTCATGTAAACATTGTAAAAGTAAAAAATGAAAGTAATAAAGTAAAATCGATTCATTTATTGTACAAAACACATAATATCTCAATACATGATAACAGTTATAAAGGCAACATGATAATGAGCTGACAATAGTGGTAAATAAATAGGATCCGTCCTCTCATCAGGAGTATCCTGACGAGAGGACGGATCCTCGAAATGTGTAGAGTATTCCGAATAACATACAGCCTCAGCTTTACAGTTCACATCAACAATGCACTTGTTGTTACTATTATACCATCATGGAATTATTTATTTACCACTATTGTCAGCTCATTATCATGTTGCCTTTATAACTGTTATCATGTATTGAGATATTATGTGGTTTGTACAATAAATTAATCGATTTTACTTTATTACTTTCATTTTTTACTTTTACAATGTTTACATGACTTGCCTCATTTAAAGTCCAATGACCATAGCCCCTTGTTTCTGATGAATACATTTGTTTTTTTATATTTTTTTATATGTATTTTAGCAAAAAAACAAATATTGGGTTTTTTTGCAAAATTGTCGCTCTTTGTTTATAGCGGTGATCAGAAGTGACGCAGAGGCGATCAAATGCCACCAAAAGAAAGCTCTATTTGTGGGGAAAAAAAGCATGACCGCGCAATTGTCATATAAAGCAACGCAGTGCTGAATCGCAAAAAGTGCTCTGGTCCTAAAGGAGGAAATCCTTCCGGGGCTGAAGAGGTTAAAAGTGAAAATCTTTTCTTTTTAGCTCTGGATTGAGTGGGTAGAGTTAGGACCCTTGTCAGGTTTGCATGGGCATCTGTGTCCCCATTGGGGAAATTCACCTTTTCTGTGTGTTCTGGAGATCATTGTGTCTGGGATGGAAAAGGATGAGATATCAGTGATCACCAGAACAGAATAGAGGTCAAATCTTAAATTAATTTATCCTGGCAGTCAGGAGGGGGCGGCAAAAAATTGGTGGTTGAAACCCCCGACTACTTGCCTTAACCTAATATAGCAGCCGGAGGAGGTGGTATTCATGGCTACAGCACATCATGTTTGGCAGGTGGTACCACAGCTAAACATAACTCATTCAAGTGAATGTAACTGCAAGCAAACATGTCTAATGGTGTGGTGTAGGCAGGCTTTTAAAGGTTAAGCATTCAGGAGTCAACATGTCACCTCTGAGTTGCATGCCCTCTAAAAAGCAAACCACTCCAGAGTGGGCATCGCAAGTGTAAACATGTAGCATTTTAAAGCACAGTGCACAGATAGGCACTGCACGTCATCCCAGAGCACAGCAATGCACCACACTGTTGTGTGGAGATTTAAATGAAGTGTAATTTTGTGCACATCAAATAAAGTTAAAAAAATTAAAAAACACTGTGTGATGCGCTGAAATGTCCATAATACCACGCTACTTACTTGCTCACTGCAGCCAAAAATTGACAGCAGTGTTAATGAGCCATTCAAATTTTATCTGGACCACTGCCAATTTACACCCCAGGAACAAATCTTCATAAAACATTAAAGTGGAACTCTGGTTTAAGAAAATATTGTCTAAAAAAACAACAAGAGCTATGTGTATGCTTTCTTGAATCTTGGTGGGCTTTGTGTATTTCTTCCAGATCTGTGCAATAATCTAATGTGAAACTTTACCTCTATGCAAGAGCTTCCTATAATAAAGACTGGCCACTGCTGCTCTCTCTCCTTATGCAGGGTGACTGGTCTTGTCTCCGCCCCTTCCTGTAGTTTCTGCAGGCAGCCTGTAGAGGGTGGGGTTTGCTGGGCCGCTCCCACAGCCCTGCTCTCTGGTCAGGCTATGTACAGCACCAGTGATTATATAACTGCTAATTCACAAGCGAATACCTGGATTTGCATAGGCATTTGGTGCACATAAGGTGAATTTATATCCTTTGTGAATACTAAAGAGGAAGTAATCCTCTATGTTACCCTGGAATGTAAAAGCATAATTGGCTAGTATGCATTGCAACCGCATATTAGCCCATTATGTGCCACTTACCTGCATTGGAAGCAAGCGATATCCAGTGATGTCCCCGCTCCAGGCCGCATCCATCTTCTGCCCCTCTTCCTTCCGGGGCCGCAATCTCCGGCTCTGTGACTGGCCGGAGTCGCGTGGGAGCCGGCAGTCACGGCACGATCTCAGTGAAGGAACGGCATGGAGGTAGGGTTGCCACATCATCCCTTTAATCCAGGACACCTATCAATTACACAGGTTCTGTGACTGATCAAGGTGGTAATTAAACTCACTTGGTGCCTCATCTGCATTAAATTATCCTCAGAACCTGTGTAATTCATATGTGTCCTGGATTAAAGGGATGGTGTGGCAACCCTACACGGTGGCCGTTTCTTCACTGCGCATATGCCCGGCGACATAGGCACATCGCAGTACACTGCATATCTCCTAAACCATGCAGGTTTGTAAGATATGCAGGGCACCTACAGTTGACAACCACTTTAAAAAATCCATTTCAATTAATGTTTTTTCCTGGAGTTCAGCTTTATTTGGGGGGGTAATAGAACACTGCCACCTAATGGTCAAACTGCATGACTATTAGGCAATGCATATAGCAAACAAAAGAAAAAAAAAATACTTAACTGCAAAAATAAATCATTTTACAGCATAATAGGTCTTCAAAATATAATTAAAGGTTTCAAGGGGCCAACCTTTCTGGTGTTTTGTAGAGAAAAAAAAGCAAAGAAAATACCAGCTGAGAGAAAATGAATTAAAAATGAATTACATTGAGGCGTAAAATGAGAATATTTTGATGAAAGCTTCTCATTCTCCAGACAATTGGGCCTATAAATAGAACGCAGACGATAGCGTATTCTGCTCACAATCCAAGCGCAGAAGGAGAGAAAGGAGATCATCACTGTGCGAGGAATTAGCATACATTAGCTGGCGCTCCACTAAACACGCATCATAGTGCTTGTCTGAGAGATGGGTTTCATTGTAACGGCGCCCAATGTGCTCTCCGCAATATTATAAAATTCGAGTGAAATTAAATGGATTTCAGTAGCCTTTTGGAAGCGAGATTACTACCCCGCTGCTCCGCTTTCCCAACAGTCAAATATCTGACTTATTACAGTAATAAAACAAGAATTAACCCTCCTGCTTCCCTGACAGCATTTGTTTTTGATGGTAGTGTACATTTATGGAGAATAAATGCAGTTTGGGAAATACAAGGAGATCTGTATGAATCTGGCCAAACAGAAGAAACGCCATTGCACTTGTGAAGGTAGTCAATGTAGATCCTCTCAAAGGGCAGAAAACACAAGGGATATGACATGGGTATAAGAAACTCTAAAGCTGGCTATACACGTATCAAAATTTAGCCAGTTCAGCAGGAACCAGCCAAATTTCAGTACATGTGTACCTGTCTGTTCAACAGAAGTCAGTTGTTAGACCGGCTTCTGTGGAATGGTCCTGCTGGAATACTAGGAGGCGGCGCCCCCACTGCCAGAATAAAATAGTGTGGCGGGGGAGATCTGGAAATCCATATCTCTTGTGTGGATGTGGGATGTTGTCTGACTCAACCCACTGGTTGAACGCAAAAAAAAACTCCCTGTGTATACCCTGATTGAGGGCCTGTGTTGTAGGACCGACGTTCACAGTAGAACTGCTTCTCTCCCCATACAAAAGAATGGAAATGCAAAAATCAGCCTGATGCAGCTTAGGAGGTGGTCAACTGCAGATCAAATGCATTTGTCAATGAACTCTACAAACTGCAAAAAACAAAAGGGAGCAAATGCCTAGTGCTTTTTCCACAACACTTTATTAAAAAGATACAAATTGTACTCACACACCAAACGTAAACAATAGCATATCATGGATCCAGAAAACAACCCTTGAACCCCATAGATTCAAAGGTGTGATGTTACCAGCTGACGTGCTTTGGGGACAAAGCCCCCTTCCGAAGAGAAGAGGTTTTGCTCTGAGAAAAGGGGCTTTGTTCCCCAAAAGGTGTCGGCTGGTATCATCCGTTTGGATCTAGGAGATTGAGGGCTGGCTTCTGGATATGGTATTGTTTACATTTGGTTTGTGAGTACAATTTTTATCTTTTACCTTTTAATAATGTGCTGAGAATAATGCACTAGGCAGTTGTGTCCTTTGTGTTGCACAGTTAAAGATTCCCCAATCCAAGACCTGCAACGCCTTATCCATCCAGTCCGAGTTAAATAGTGGTCATTACATTTGGATACTTTATGTTCAGCTGCTCTGGGATTTCCTAGCACTAAGGTGTTAAGTTTTCACTTTTCCAAGTCAAGTGTCAATGAACCCTCAATGACCTTAGAAGCCTCTCAACTGATAAAAGGTATTGGAGTCCTAGGGATCTCCTCTGGGATGTGCCTGGTGGTGGTGTTCCCGCAGTTCTGATGTCCTGGCCACACTGGTGGTGTCCGGAGCTCCGGGGATTCAGGTGGGCGGGGGGGCCATCACAAGTTAAGTCACGAGATGTGCAGCACCTGAAACTACAGATACTGGAAGCCTGTGCTAGCATTTCTCCTGCGGTGTTGCTATCAGTGTGTGAAGAGTGGGAGAAGAGGGTTGCATTGACAATCCAACACAATGGGCAGCACATTGAACACATTTTATAAGTGGTCAGAAACTTGTAAATAACTCATGAAAGAATAAAAGTTACGTTAAAACCAAGCACATCATTGTTTTTCTTGTGAAATTCCCAATAAGTTTGATGTGTCACATGACCCTCTTCCTATTGAAAAAACAAAAGTTGGATTCAAAATGGCCAACTTCAAAATGGCCGCCATGGTCACCACCCATCTTGAAAAGTTTCCCCCCTCACATATACTAATGTGCCACAAACAGGAAGTTAATATCACCAACCATTCCCATTTTATTAAGGTGTATCCATATAAATGGCCCACCCTGTATATTTGTTATAGGTAAGCCAGAATATGCATGGCAATTTATGGATGATATTACCAACACTTACATAAGCCTGCTCATGACTGGTTCTCTTTACAGTTGAATTACAGGCAGATATAAAAGGACACAAATGAGTACTGCTTAGTAATCATTAAAAGTGTAAGTTCCCCTTTTCAGAAAAAAATAAAAGGTGACCACCATACACCCTTTCCACCCCCTAAGTTCCTGCTGTACTTACCTCCATGGGAGATGTGCTGTCAGCACCCACTCAGCCGGTGCAGTGATCCAGGGATTTGAAATCCCTTCCATTTTGTCTATGGGGCTTCCGGGACAAATCTGAGCTCTGGTCTGTCCCAGAAGCCCTACAGAAAGAGAGAAAGAAGAGCGGGGATTAAAAATCCCCAGACTGCTGCACTGGATACATGGGCACTGATAGCTCATCACCCATAAAGGTAACTACAGTGGGGACCAGGAGGGTGGGGAGGGTGTATGGTATTCATTCCCCTTTACAGGTTTAACTCGAGAACAGCCTCTTGCAGTCCCTGTACAGCAGTGCTCAGAAAGAAATAGGGAGAAGAAGCCAATCTTGTCTCCAAATATCACCCAAACCATCCTCTCCACTCCTGCCAAGATCTCCTGCTCTCTAGCGCTGGTCTCCTCCTCTCATCGCCTTCAGACCTTCTCCAGAACTTCTGCCATCCTCTGGAATTCTCTACCTCAGTCTGTCTGGCTATCTCCTACTCTGGGCACCTTTAGGCGATCCCTGAAAACTCATCTCTTCAGGTAAGCCTATCGAGCCTTCAACTAGCTACTGAACTTTAAACTCTTCCATCAGCTCATCCCCCACAGTTATTACCCTTTGTACCACTTGCCCTACCCTGTTATATTGTAAGCCCTCCTAACCCTCTTGTATTTTATTGTATTGTAACTGTACTGCCTCCCTTTAGATTTCAACTTCTTCAGATCCGCGTTATTGCCGAAGTACAGCTCCAGCACGGATCTGAATTTCCAGGACGTCGCCCCCTGTGCACGCTCCCGGCGTGCACTCGGTGGCGGCGCGCTCGACCGCCACGCGCTGGGTGGGCGTGCCCGCCAGGGTTGCCAACCGCCAGTAAATTTACTGACAGTTTGTAAAAATCAGTGATTTTTGCAACTGTCTATAAATATCAGGGTCTGATAATTTGTCATGATGTGCTGACTTTTTAAGTGTAAACCAGGCAAACTACTTGATATGGGTATTGTCAGTGTTTCCATGTTGTGTTTAAATATCAATTGTCTTAGTTTTTAATAGGAGTTCTGTTATTTTTCAAGTTGCCAGTAAAAAATGTGCTCTGCCAGTAAATTTTCCATGTTTTGCCAGTAAAAAATGCTGCAGGAGGTTGGCAACACTGGTGCCCGCGGGTCGGGCGGACTTGATGTCCGCTCGTGACCCGCGATCACCTGACAGAGCTGCAGAACGGGGAACCGTCGATGTAAACACGGCGGTTCTCCGTTCTGTGACATAACATAACAGATCTACTGATCCCTGTCACTGGGATCAGTGAGATCTGTTATGTCCCGCCCAGCCTATCCCCCACACAGTTAGAACACAATGAGGGAACACAGTCAACCCCTTTACTGCCCCCTGCAGGTTAACCACTTCACTGCCAATAACATTTATACAGTAATCAGTGGATATTTACATTTCTGATCTCTGTATAAATGTGATTGGTCCCAAAAAAAGTGTCAAAAATTTCCAACATGTCCGCCCCAATATCGCAGTCCTGACAAAAATCGCAGATCGCCACCACGCAAACACCATAAATCAATTCCCATAGTTTGTAGAAACGATAACTTTTGCGCAAACCAATCAATATACGCCGATTGCGATTTTTTTTACCAAAAATATATAGATGAATATATATCGGCCAAACCAGATGAATAATTTATGAATAAAGTAAGAAATATTGTTTTTTTTTGCAAAATTGTCACTCTTTTTTTGTTTATAGCGGCAATCAGAAATGATGCAGAGGTGATCAAATACCACCAAAAGAAAGATCTGTTTGTGGGAAAAAAAATTATAAAAATTTTCTTTGGGTACAACGTCGCACGACCGTGCAACTGTCATTCAAAATGCGACAGCGCTGAAAGCCGAAAATTGGTCTGGGCAGGAGGGGTGGTTTAAGTGCCCAGTAAGCAAGTGGCTAAAGCATTGCGCAAAGTGTTGGCGCTATATAAATCCTGTATTATAATAATAACCAGTTCATGTGCTGACAGCAGGAGAAAGCAAAGTGCAAGAAAGACGAGCCGATCACTGTGCTGCTTCTCCTTTCATGGTCCAGTAACAGGGTCCGGGCAGGTCCATGACAGCCTGGGCTCCGAGGAATCTGGACATCACTCTGGAAGACTAAGGACATCTAGTGGAGGAAAAGGAGAACTGCAGGGAAGCCTCCAGAATGAAGGTGAGTATTGCAACAAAACTGCATTTTTAGGTTTTAATTGGCTGGGGATTTTTTTATGTGGGTTTCTGCTTTAATGTCAGATCTGAACAAGGAAGTGTTAGCACAGCCAGCGGCAACCCATATCGGAAACAGATGAAGGATATTTGCACAATATCCTACAGAAATTGATTTTGGGAAGAGTGGATTATAGGATGTACTAAAAACGACACTCTCCTTTAACGCAGCCTAGCGTGAACAAGGTCAATATGGAAATATTGACTTTTCATACCAGCTGCATGCTGTTAAGCACATCAAAATAAAAAGCTTCCTTTGTGAACGTATCCTAAAAGAGGATACAGACAAAAGAAAGAATTTGGATTTTAGAAGGGGGAATCACATTGCTGCAGTCACATAATAATTGGCCGTCTTTCATGCCACCTGTTTGTCAGATCTCTGCCAGCAGATAAAAATATTCACTTTTCAAGTGACATCAGAGTGTGATCAGCATGGTGTGAAGTGTTTTTTCTATGTACAAAGAACGGGATCTCAGCAGGACACGCCAACTGATGTAGCCAGGCATGAAATTACCAAATAGAAAAGGTGGCAGAAAGTGATTTCCTCATCACATTAATACAGTCCTTACATGAAAGCCTCTGTATTACTGAGCCAAATGAGGTAAACTAAAAGAGCAGATGGGGTTTACACTTTAATTAAATCTGGCTTCTAGTCAATAACTTTCCCTTAAGTATATGGCCTGGAGCAAAAGTGCAACTTGGAGGAGGGCCAGCATGACTGGGGTGGGCAGTTGAGGTGGAGTAATTAGTGGTATGATAGGGAAAGTAGCAATCCACTTACCTGATCAGTGGGAGCTTCTCACAGAATCAGGAAGGTTTCTTCAGCTCTCCAGCCCACCCTTCCTTGTTTGTTGGTCTTGGGGGGCTCCCTAACCAATTTCTTGTAATGGGGGGGGGGGGATAGGTTTAACCACTTCAGCCCCAGAAGGATTTCCCCCTTTAGGACCGATTCGGCACTGCGTCACTTTAACTGACAATTGCGCGGTCGTGCGACTTTGTACTCAAACAAAATTTGCGTCATTTTTTACCCACAAATAGAGCTTTCTTTTGGTGGTATTTGATCACCCCTACATCATTTCTGATCACCGATATAAACAAAAAAAAGAGCGACAATTTTGCAAAAAAAAAAAAAAAATCAATATTTCTTACTTTTCGCTAAAATACAAATCCAAAAAAAAATAAATAAATAAATTAATTAAAAAAAAACACTTTTTTCATCGGTTTTGGCCAATTTATATTCTTCCTCATATTTTTAGTAAAAAAAAAAAAAAAAACGCAATCAGCGTTTATGGATTGGTTTGCGCAAAAGTTGCCGTGTTTACGAATGATGAGAATTAATTTATGGGGTTTTTATATATTTTTTAATATTTTACTAAGTAATGGTGGCGATATGTGATTTTTAGCAGTACTGCAATATTGCGGCGGACATGTCGGACCATTTTGACACTTTTTTGGGACCATTGGCACTTACACAGCGATCAGTGCTATGAAAGTGCACTGTTTATTATGGAAAGGTCATTGGCAGTGAAGGGGTTAACCTGGAGGGGGCACTCTAAGGGTTAACTGTGTTCCCTCAGTGTGTTCTAACTGTATGGGGGCTGGGCTGGCAGGGTGAGGGGAGTGATCACGGCTACCATATACAAGAAGCCTGTGATCACAGCCCTTCCCCATCTGCCAGAACGGAGATCCGCGTTTACATACACGGACCTCCGTTCTCTCACTGTGGGGGGAGCCATCGCGGGTAGCCGGCGGAGATTGAGTCCACCCTACCTGTTCCCTGGCCCCCTAGGAACACAGTGAGCGCGCAAGCGCGCCTCCGGCAGCACGCGTTCGCTCACAATACTAGTTATCGCGGCGATTTGCGGTAGCGAACCACTTTGCCACCGTCAAGGCACAGCGGGCGGTCGGCAAGTGGTTAAATAGTGGGAAGTAGTTTTGTGGGGTACATCTTTTGCGTGGATGTTCAAGTTATGGGTTCATTTATTACTAGTCGTAGCAGCGGTGGGAGGTCTATTGGGTCTTTGAAGGCAGTGCTGGATAAAAATACTGGAGAATTAGAGGAACACAGTGAGCGCGCAAGAGCGCCTCCGGCAGCACGCGTTCGCTCACAATACTAGTTATCGCTGCGATTTGCGGTAGCGAACCACTTTGCCACCGTCAAGGCACAGCGGGCGGTCAGCAAGTGGTTAAATAGTGGGAAGTAGTTTTGTGGGGTACATCTTTTGCATGGCTGTTCAAGTTATGGGTTCATTTATTACTAGTCGTAGCAGCGGTGGGAGGTCTATTGGGTCTTTGAAGGCAGTGCTGGATAAAAATACTGGAGAATTAGAGGTGTTGGACCCATCTGGAGGTATGGGTGTCCCTACCCTTCCTAATAATACGATGGTAACATTGGGGTTTTAAGGTGGTTTTATCTGTAAGTGGTAATTGTCCCTTATTTATAGGAAGCCTGAGCCTCAGTAATCTGTGCATCCCTCAGTCATGTATTGCAATGTGGTTGCTTTGTAAGATAATAGATTAGTATTGTACATACTGCTAAATGCAAAGAATATATAGGATAAGTTGTCCTTGCTGAAAATAAAGATATAAAGGATTTACCAAGGGGTTCTCAGATTTTTATAAATGTATATATATATATATATATATATATATATATATATATTCACTGAACCCTCGCTTGCTGAAATGCTGCAGAGCGATGGAGCAAAACCATGCCGGGAGAAGTGTAGAAGCTGATGAGTGTTCTCTCCACTCAATTAGTGATTCTGTCACTGGCGTGTTGCCACCACTGGCAGGGCTGCTAGAATAACATGGCTCTAACATAAAAGTGTTACTAAACCCAGGACCCTGCATTCACTATATCAGGTCCCCCACAGTACACAGAACATGGAAATGCAATTATTTTAGTAGATATAATGTGATAAATACCTTTTCTCATCAGCAGTATATAGCAGTCGTGTGAGTTCTATCAGTGTCTGGTTAAAGTTAGTAGGAGTTTTCATTCTCCCCTGACTGTCCTATGAGGCTGCAGGACCCCTGACCCTCTGTCTGGACAGTGCTGATTTGCCCTGTGAGGATCACATGCGCCCTCCCAATTAAAGAAAAAACTCTCTAGCAATACACACCAAACTGAGCATGTGCAGAGTGACTTCAAGGCTCTGTCATATCAGGAGATGGATTGGGGACTTTGGAAGGGGAGGATCAGAGAAGACAGGATCAAACAGGCTTTTCACACAGTACAGAGGATTAACCCCTTATGTTCCACAGTGAGTATAACAAGCATGCTTTACTACATATACCGACTGTTTTTACTGTTGAGGATTTACTAAACACTTTAACCACTTCAGCTCCGGATTTCCCACATTAGGACCAGAGCACATTTTGCGATTCGGCATTGCGTTGCTTTAACTGACAATTGCGTGGTCGTGCGATGTTGTACCCAAACTAAATTGACGTCCTTTTTTCCCCACAAATAGAGCTTTCTTTATTCTGGTATTTGATCACCTCTGCGTCACTTCTGATCACTGCTATAAACAAATAAAGAGCGACAATTTTGAAAAAAAACAAAACAAATATTTTTTACTTTTTGCTAAAATAGATATCCAAAAAAAAAATATGAAAAAACAAAAATGTATTCATCAGTTTTGGCCGATGTATATTCTTCCACATATTTGTGGTTAAAAAAAAAAGAAAATGCAATCAGCATTTGACTGGTCCGCGCAAAATTTGCCGCATTTACAAACCATGAGAATTAATTTATGGTGTTTTTACTGGTAATGGCGGAGATCTGCGATTTTTATCGGGACTGTGATATTGCGGCAGACATGTCGGACATTTTTGACACTTTTTTGGGACCACGGACATTTATACAGCGATCAGATCTAAAAATAGCCACCGATTATTGTATATATGCAACTGGCAGGGAAGGGGGTTAACCTGCAGGGGGCAATCAAGGGGTTAACTGTGTTCCCTAGGCGTGTTCTAACTGTGTGGGGGCTGGGCTGGCAGGGGCATGACAGATCTAACTGATCCCGATGACAGGGGTCAGTAGATCAGTGTTATGTCAAAGCAGGGAACCACCGTGTTTACATTGTTGGTTCCCCACTTTTCTCCTATTGTAAGCGATCGTGGGTCACCGGCAGACATAGAGTCCACCCTACCGCGGCCACACTCCTGGAGCTCTCGGCGGGCACGAAAGCGTGCTGCCGCCGGCGGCGCGGGCATCGCCGTTTATAGACGGTGATTCATGTTATGCTGCCACCATGTAGCAGTAAATGTACGCGGCGCAATCCGGAAGTGGTTAAGATCCCCTTCACACCTTAGGTGTTGCGGTATGCAGGGCAGCAACACAGTTCCAACGCATAGACAAGGCAATTCACCTTGTGTCCTATGCGTTTCATTCAAACAAGTAGCTTCTAGGTTTCATTTCCCCAGTGAGAGTTACATAATAATGTCTACAATATATTTGGTTGTTGGAGATAACGGCTGTCGGCCCTCATTTATCATGGTGTCAACAGTAAGAAGCCTCAATATTGTCATCAATCAGATTTAGGCAGACCATACATTATGTAGCTTTCTTTCCTTCAACACAAATTGCTTGGGGGAAACCCTCCTGCAGCGCAATTGTGTTTTGCCAGCAGGGAGCTTTCAAGCCAGCAGAATACAATGATCACTGAAGGCGGTTATACAGTTTATTTTACAGAAAAAAATATATTGTACAAAAATTATTTTAGCTTCTCTGCAATCTATAGACAAAAAAAAAGGAAGAGAAAAATAAAATACACTTTGATCGGTGTTAGTTTAAAAAAAACAAATTTTATTGCAACCTGAAAAAAAAATAGATAACTTTTAATGGTTAAAGAGAACAAAAACAAAATACCAGAAAAATAATAAGGAAGGTGAGAAAGGGAGGACAAGGAGTTAACCGGGGGCTGATTAGCATTCATGAAAAGTAAATCAGGGGTTAAAAAACAAACACTTTTTGGTGAAAAACTTTTTTTCATGAGCTGTAGGCCGCCCCCCAGGGCGGATTTCGCTCTGATCAGCTCACAGATCCCCCTGCTGATCTGGGCAGAGCGGGTGGGTGACACATTCGTGTCTGCTCAGTTTTTTTAAATCAAACAAAAATGTGTTTATACCCGTCCAAAGGAATGCATGGACCTTGTAAACCGGTTCTCCTGAAAAACTGTCAGGCGGACTTGATCAGTTTGCCCATGTGAAAGGGGTGGTAAGGTTTCTTTAACTTTAACTGACCCCTTTGATCTGTAGATGAATAATGTTAAATGAATAATATTACATTGCTGTTCAGAAGCATGATTCAAACAAAACAAACACTGCTTAAGGGCCCGTTTAAATGTGTAATTGGGAAGCGGTAAAACAGACGGCTATACTGCAGTTTTACCACCCCCCCCAAATTTAAAATAACACAGCGGCTGGATGAGGTTGTATACATGCCATTGGCAAAATTTTACCTCCTAGAACGTTCGATGGGCAGTACCACCACTGAGCAAGTGAAAGGGGCTGTGCTCTAACTACGAGCCAAAAACTAGGCTTGTGGCATAGTAACCCCATTCAAAAATTGGCTGTCGGAAAAAAAAAAAAACAAAAACAAAAAAAAAAATACAGAACATAGGCATTCAGCGGGCCACAGTATTGCCTCCTTGAATGCCCATCAGCCACTCCTATAGCAACACTAGCGTAAACGAGCCCTAAAAGCTAAGTTTTTGACAAAGGGGCTGCTGTAATAAAGGGGCTGCTGTAATAGTTAGCAAATCCCGGCTGTCATTTTGAATTCTTGTACACATGTGGTCAACGTAAATTGGTTGTAAACCTCTGATATGAAAAATGAACAAGGCATATCCCCCTATAGTGTGTACTTGTCACGATCCAGAGCACTAAGTGTAATTTCTACCTGCTGCCTTATTTCTTTGCCATCAACATGAATCACATCTGACAAGTTTTCCTGACACCAAGAGGAAAAAGGTGACACAGGCGGGATCTCCAACAGACAGTCTGTGATTGACAGCCTCAACTCGGTTCCTGTTTGCTGTGTGACCCTTCCCTCCAATTAGCTCTCACTGAGCTCTGCAGAGTGCAACTTCTGCTCCCAACCCCCTGTCTTCTGAAAGCTCAGACAAGGCGAATACATTCTGCACTTTAAATGGCTTGTAGAGGAGAGAGGGCTGCAGATAGACAGGTACAACTTATGTAGGGGGATTTGTTTCAGCTGTGTATCACCTGAGGCCGATCACTTCACTGGGTATATGTAAGGGTTTACAACCACTTTAACCTAAATATACTGATCAATAGTAATGTCTTAAAAACATTGTTTTACCACTCGCCTACCCCTAATGTATCTTCCGCAGAGTGGTTCAGAGGTTGTGCAATAGGCGGCTCCATATTTGGTGGGAATGCCCCAAAATGAGGAATTATTGTACTTGGATTGCAAGCCTAGTGCCACTGCTACTCTGTTAAGATAACTGACTCTATGTAGTCTACTGTATTTTTCGCACCATGAGACACACTTTTTTCCCCCCAAAAAGTGGGGGAAAGTCTCCCTTCTTCTTATGACGTGAATACCTGAAAAAAACCCCGCCCCCCTCGGGAGCCCGCATTACACTGCGGGCTCCCGGACACCATAGAGCGCTGCTTTGATCTCACACAGTGAGAAGACAGAGCAGCCCCAGTGGCCGAATGAAGTACTGCGGTGGCTGGAGCTGCTCTGTCTTCTATCTGAATGGGATCTGGCTGCAGAGTGGAGCTCCACTAGGCACACTGTGTTGACATCATCACAGCGCAGCGGTGCCGGGGAGATATGAATCTCCCTCTCAGCTCTGTCAGTCTCCATTTCATGGACACAGGTATGGCTGCAGTTTATGGACTCTGCTATGTGCTGCATTTCATAGGACTGGTATGTGCTGCATTTCATAGGACTGGTATGTGCTGTATTTTATGGACTCTGGTATTTGCTGAATTTCATAGGACTCTGGTATATGCTGTATTTCATAGAACTGGTATATGCTGTATTTCATGGACTCTGGTATATGGCTGCACTGGTAAATATTTTAGTACACCATTTGGTTCAGAATATTTTTTTTCTTCTTTTCTTCCTCTAAAACCTAGGTGCGTCTTATGGTCAGGTGCGTCTTATGGTGCGAAAAATACGGTATTTGTTTCTGCTATTAATACAGGAATAAAAACCTATGAATGTAAAAACATGGTTTCTGTGGTGTCCTTCGGCCAAGAGAAACGTGGTTTCTGTGGTGTCCGTCGGCCAAGAGAAACATGGTTTCTGTGGTGTCCTTCGGCCAAGAGAAACGTGGTTTCTGTGGTGTCCTTCGGCCAAGAGAAACGTGGTTTCTGTGGTGTCCTTCGGCCAAGAGAAACGTGGTTTCTGTGGTGTCCGTCGGCCAAGAGAAACGTGGTTTCTGTGGTGTCCGTCGGCCAAGAGAAACGTGGTTTCTGTGGTGTCCGTCGGCCAAGAGAAACGTGGTTTCTGTGGTGTCCTTCGGCCAAGAGAAACGTGGTTTCTGTGGTGTCCTTCGGCCAAGAGAAACGTGGTTTCTGTGGTGTCCGTCGGCCAAGAGAAACGTGGTTTCTGTGGTGTCCTTCGGCCAAGAGAAACGTGGTTTCTGTGGTGTCCTTCGGCCAAGAGAAACGTGGTTTCTGTGGTGTCCTTCGGCCAAGAGAAACGTGGTTTCTGTGGTGTCCTTCGGCGAAGAGAAACATGGTTTCTGTGGTGTCCTTCGGCGAAGAGAAACATGGTTTCTGTGGTGTCCTTCGGCGAAGAGAAACATGGTTTCTGTGGTGTCCTTGGGCGAAGAGAAACATGGTTTCTGTGGTGTCCTTGGGCGAAGAGAAACATGGTTTCTGTGGTGTCCTTGGGCGAAGAGAAACATGGTTTCTGTGGTGTCCTTGGGCGAAGAGAAACATGGTTTCTGTGGTGTCCTTCGGCGAAGAGAAACATGGTTTCTGTGGTGTCCTTCGGCGAAGAGAAACATGGTTTCTGTGGTGTCCTTCGGCGAAGAGAAACATGGTTTCTGTGGTGTCCTTCGGCAAAGAGAAACATGGTTTCTGTGGTGTCCTTCAGTGAAGAGATACATTGTTTCTGTGGCACATTGTG
This sequence comes from Glandirana rugosa, assembly GCA_018402905.1. Classification (NCBI taxonomy): domain Eukaryota; kingdom Metazoa; phylum Chordata; class Amphibia; order Anura; family Ranidae; genus Glandirana; species Glandirana rugosa. The sequence goes on from BLSH010274036.1 coordinate 734,016, forward strand.
TAAAAATCTATCTACTGTATATCAGGTAGTGTTGGACATCAGCGGCTCCTGTAGCCCTTTCAGAAAGCAAATATTTCCCTCACCACTGACCTTAACCCCTTCACGCTGACGCAAATATGTGGCCTCGGCTTGAGGGGGTTGTACCGGGGTGATGCGTGCAGCTGCAGGCATCACCCCAGTACCGTTTTTTTAGAGCCGACGGTTGGCTCTCTTATGATAACAACCGATGCGGCTAAGAAGCCGCTTGGCTGTTATACCAAGCAGTGGGAGGGGACGCCCCTCCCCCTCCCGTGGCTTACCCGGGCTCTCCCGCCCCACCAGCATGTCCACCGGCTACCGGTGATCCAAACAAAGCCATAATCGTGTTTGAACGGGTCTCGGATCTAGTAACCCGGGAGCAATGTCATGACATTACTTCCGGTTTACAGAAGACTAAAGGCGCCAAATTTTAAAAAAATTACAGCATTCAAAACAGTCAAACTTGGCATTTTGAATACTTTTAAGTGCAAAGGAGGGATTTGGGGTCTTATAGACTTCAGATCCCGCCATAAAGAGTACCTGTCACTGACCATTACTGTCACAAGGGATGTTTACATTCCCTGTGACAGCAATAAAAGTGATCAGAAGAAAAATTGATGCGCCCCATCTCTCCGTGCTTGCATGCAGAAGCAAACGCATATGCAAGTCGCGCCTGCAATTGTAAACAACCACACTTGTGAGGTATCGCCGCGATCATTAGAGCGAGAGCAATAATCCCAACACAAGACCTCCTCTGTAACTCTAAACTGGTAACCTGCAGAATTTTTTAAAGCATTGCCTATGGAGATTTTTAAGTACCGTAGTTTGCTGCCATTCCATGAGCGTGTGCAATTTAAAAGCGTGACATGCTAGGTATCCATTTACTCGGCGTAACATCATCTTTCACATTATACAAGAAAATTGGGCAAACTTTACGTTTTTTTTTTCATTAATTAGAAATAAGAGTGTATTTCTTCCAAAAAAATTGCATTTGAAAGGCCGCTGCGCAAAAACAGTGCTACCGTTTTTACTCTATATTGCAGCATCAGGGTCGTCTTTAAAGAAATGTATGCAGAGGATTTGTATTGACAGAGAAACACATAAGCATGATCACAGTAGAGAAGACTAAAAGGATTATTTTTGCTGCTCACCTTGCGGTTCACATGGCGATTCATCCTGATTGAAAGCCTCACAGCTGTCAGTTTTCCTGCGGACATACCAGGCAGTGTAAGATTCTTTACAAAAACAGAGTGCTATGTGCCTTACTGCGGAATCAAATCTACAGATTTATATCTACAAGTCAGTGGCATTTTCTGCACATAAATATATAACCAGTATATGAAGTCTGTTGCATGGGAAGCAATTGCCAAGCTAACATCTCCATGCAAACAAAATACAATAGAATGACACCCCATAATAACAATGTGAAAGAAGTCTGAAATATTTTCAAATTTATAAAAAAAAAAGTCCCATGTACAGAAGTATTCACAGCCTTTGCTCAATACTTTGTTGAAGCACCTTTGGCACCAATTACAGCCTCAAGTCTTTTTGAGTATGATGCTACAAGCTTGGCACACCTATTGGAGGGCAGTTTCTCCCATTCTTCTTTGCAGGACCTCTCAAGCCCCATCAGGTTGGATGGGGAGCGTCGTTGCACAGCCATTTTTAGATCTCTCCAGAAATGTTCAATCGGGTTCAAGTCTGGGCTCTGGCTGGGCCATTCAAAGACATTCACAGAGTTGGCCCGTACCCACTCCCTTGTTATCTTGGCTGTGTGCTTTGGGTCGTTGTCCTGTTGGAAGATGAACCTTTGCCCCAGTCTGAGGTCCAGAGCGCTCTGGAGCAGGTTTTCATAATGGTTGTCTCTGTACATAGCTGTGATTCGCCTTCCCTCGATCCTGACTAGTCTCCCAGTTCCTGCCGCTGAAAAACATCCCCACAGCATGATGCTGCCACCACCATGCTTCACTGTAGTGATGGTATTGGTCAGGTGATGAGCGGTGCCTGATTTCCTCCAGACATGACGCTTGCCATTAAGGCCAAAGAGTTCAATCTCAGTTTCTCATGGTCAGAGTCCTTCAGGTGCCTTTTGGCAAACTCCTGGCATGTGCTTTTTACAGAGTAGTAGCTTCCGTCTGGCCACTCTACCATACAGGCTTGATTTGTGGAGTGCTGCAGAGATGGTTGTTCTTCTGGAAGGTTCTCCTCTCTCCACAGAGAAATGCTGGAGCTCTATCAGTGTGACCATCAGGTTCTTGGTCACCTCCCTGACTAAGACCCTTCTCCCCTGATCGCTCAGTTTGGCCAGGTGGCCTGCTCTAGGAAGAGTCCTGGTGGTTCCAAACATCTTCCATTTATAGATGATGGAGGCCACTGTGTTCATTGGAACCTTTCAATGCTGCAGAAAGTTTTCTGTACCCTTCCCCAGATCTGTGCCTCGATACAATTCTGTCTCGGAGATCTAAAGACAATTCCTTGGACTTCATGGCTTGGTTTGTGCTCTGACATGCACTGTTGACTGTGGGGCTCTATATAGACAGGTGTGTGCCTTTCAAATCATGTCCAATCAACCGAATTTACCACAGGTGGACTCCAATCAAGCTGTAGAAACTTCTCAAGGATGATCAGTGGAAACAGGATGTACCTGAGCTTAATTTTGACTGTCATGACAAAGGCTGTGAATACTTATGTACATGTGACTTTTTTGATTTTTATTTTTAATACATTTGCAAAGATTTCACACAAACTTCTTTCACGTTGTCATTATGGGGTATTGTTTGTAGAATTTTGAGGAAAATAATGAATTTAATCCATTTTGGAATAAGGCTGTAACATAACAAAATGTGGAAAAAGTGAAGCAATGTGAATACTTTAATACATAACACACTTTATGCTACTGTGCATTGTAGGGATATTGTCCCTCTGCTATAGCTATAATAGCGCTTTATTTTATCAGCCCTTATGAAAAAAAAAAAAAATTCACAAAGATTTGCCAAGCGGGTTATCACCCCTTAAAATAACACCAGCCTCAAGATGGTGATATATGGAGCCTTAACCAGCCAGAGCAGAGAACAGTCATTAATTATGCATACACTATCACTTTATTTTGGCTACTGTGCATTGTTGGGTTATTTTACCACTACTAATGCTATTATAGTGCTTTATTTTATATTTTATCAGCCCTAGGCCTAGCCCTTCATAGGCACCCACAGGCATGAGAGGATCACCTTCCAATAGGGTTTCCACCTCATCCCCTTAAACCTGAACACATATGAATTATATAGGTTCTGTGGCTAATTTAATGCAGATAGGGCAATAAGTGAGTTTAATTTCCACCTTAATCAGCTACAGAACCTGTGTAATTAATATGTGTTGGGGTTTAAAAGGGATGAGGTGGCAACCAGGGGCGGGCTGGGCAGGGGGGCAGGGTGGCATTTTCCCCCCAGGCTGCCCTAACTTCCATGCAAAATGGCCGGCGGCAGCCCGCTGATGATTTTTATTTTTCCTTGTATGAAGTCAGGCTGGGGGCAGGGGTTGGCAAGGTGTCCGCTGCCCGACACCAGTGTCTGACAGGACGGCCTGCAATGTCCGCCACCACCACAGACTTTTTTTTTTTGAACTATCGCTTTTTTTCCCACACTGTATCCTGTCCTCCTAGGCTGTATTAGGTCGGCCAGGGAGCATGGCGCCGCCCACTCGTCCTCCTGGAGTCTCCTCAGCGTGTGGAGTGTTCTCAGAGGGAGGGGCTGGTCAGCTCTGGCGCCTTTGGGAGAGAGACCTTGCTTGTGTTTCAGCCAGCGCGGTCGCTGTTGAGTGCGGGGCCACCTGGGCCAGGGATGGAAGAAGAAGAGGTGCTGCTGTGCTGACTGGAGACTGTGGAGACTGTCACTGGGTTGGAGGAGCGAGCAGTGTCTGCCAAGCCAGCGGAGTAAGTTTTTTTTCAGAGTCAGCTCAGTGACTGTGACTGTCTGTCTGCCAGTGCCAGCCCAGGTGGACTAGTAACACTGACTAGCACCTGGCTGGCAGTCCTCCTGAGGCCTGTCTATTCCTTCCACTGACACCAATATTGTGCCTGTCTATTCCTCCCACTGACACCAATGTTGGGCCTGTCTATTCCTCCCACTGACACCAATGATGGGCCGCTATTCCTTCCACTGACACAAATGATGGGGGCACTATTCCCCCCCGTGACACCAAGGATGGCACACTATTCCTCCCACTGACACCAATGTTGGGCCGCTATTCCTCCCACTGACACCAATGATGGGACACTATTCCTCCCACTGACACCAATGATGAGACACTATTCCTCCCACTGACACCAATGATGGGGCACTATTCCTCCCACTGATACCAATGATGGGACACTATTCCTCCCACTGACACCAATGTTGGGCCGCTATTCCTCCCACTGACACCAATGATGGGACACTATTCCTCCCACTGACACCAATGTTGGGCCACAATTCCTACCACTGACACCAATGATGGGACACTATTCCTCCCACTGATACCAAGGATGGCACACTATTCCTCCCACTGACGCAGATGATGGAGCACAATGATGATGGGTTTTTTTGAAGGTTTTAATTTTAAATGTACCTTGGTGTCCTTCACTAAGGTCTTTAATTTGGAAAATGTCCGCCACAGCCTTGGTCCATGCCTAACCCTGTGTCCGGCCCGGATCAATGACTGAGCTGGGATGGCCCAGCCAGCTTCTGTCATTCCGGAGAGCTGTGAAAGTGAGTGCTCCGATCACACAGGATGCTGGAATGTATTGGTCCTGGCTGCCTGAGGTCAGAAAAGCAGAGAGCGAATTCCATGTCTACACTCTGCATACCAACTTCTGTATCATCAATCCTTCTATTGTGTGCTCCGCATTTATCACATCTGTTCTTATTGTATAACGGTCCATTGCCACTATGCGGTTCAAATACAGTCTCTCTCTCTCTCTTCTCATCTCATCTCATCTCATCTCATCTCCAACTTTTGACCTTATTAGTCTTTCTTTTCTTTCTCTCTCATGCCAGTGTGATGCTGCATTGATGGGCACTGATGAGGCTGCACTGATGGGTACTAGTGAAGCTACACTGATGGGAACTGATCAGGCTGCATTGGATGGGCACTGGTGATGCTGCATTGATGGGCACTGGTGATGCTGCACTGATGGGCACTGGGGACACTGTACTGAGGGGCACTGATTAGGCTGCATTGGGTGGACACTGGTGAGGCTGCATTGATGGGCACTGATTAGGCTGCATTGATGGTCACTGGTGAGGCTGCATTGATGGTCACCGGTGAGGTTGCATTGATGGGCACCGGTGAGGTTGCATTGATGGGCACCGGTGAGGCTGCATTGATGGGCACTGGTGAGGCTGCATTGATGGGCACTGGTGAGGCTGCATTGATGGGCACTGGTGAGGCTGCATTGATGGGCAATGATCAGGCTGCACTGATGGGCACTGGTGAGGCTGCACTGATGGGCACTGGTGAGGCTGCACTGATGGGCACTGGTGAGGCTGCACTGATGGGCACTGGTGAGGCTGAGCTGATGGGCACTGATGAGGCTGAGCTGATGTGCACTGATGAGGCTGCATTGATTGGCACTGATCAGGCTGCACTAATGGACACTGATGAGGCTACACTGATGGGCACTGATGAGGCTGAGCTCATGGGCACTGATGAGGCTGAGCTGATGGGCACTGATGAAGCTGAGCTGATGGGCACTGGTAAGGCTGAGCTGATGGGTACTGATGAGGCTGCATTGATGGACACTGATCAGGCTGCATGGATGGGCACTGATCAAGCTGCGCTGATGGGCACTGATGAGGCTACGCTGATGGGCACTAAGGAGGCTACGCTGATGGGCACTGGTGAGT
>BLSH010274036.1:767555-780585 GCA_018402905.1 Glandirana rugosa
TCCTGTCCCGAGACGGATACATTTGTTCCGTCTCGAGTCAGGACAGTCGCCCCTTCATTACCTAAATGAAAGGTGCGTTTACTGGGCACTTCAGATCCTGCCCACAGCACCGCTGCATCTCCTCTCTCCCCCCTCCCCTGTCACACTGCACCGATCGGTGCGGAGAGGGGGGAGACAAGCCAGCACTTCCGCCAGCTTGTTTACATGTGATGCTCCGTCATTTGACGGAGCGATCACGTGGTAAACGGCCGCTCCAAGCGGCCATTTACCGTGATCCGTGATGCGCCGGGTCTCACAGACCCGGCGGTCACGGATGCTCCCAGATGCGCGCCCCCGGGGGCGCGCGATTGTGGGAGGACGTTATATAACGTCCTCCCACAACAATGGGTGCCACTTGCCGCCGTGTATCTACGCTACACGGTCGGCAAGTGGTTAAACATCGGGACTGATCAAAGGGTTAAATGTGTGCCTAGCCAGTGTTTATGCGTACACAGTGTGAGGTGCTTTTACCACGGGAAGTAATCAATTTCATTTGCGTGGAAAGTAAATCCATTACTTCCCCGCTGACAGGACTGAGCTCTGCCTTGTTTACATAGGCAGAGCCCTGTCCTGTCTGTGTTCCAGGCGATCAGCGGGTGCCGGCGGTAATCTAGCGGCATCAGCAGAGCCAGGTTGCCGGCGGCCCCTATCTTAAAGTGCCAGATCACGTACAGGGTACGGTCATAGGTGTGCACAGCCTATTTCATAGTCTGCAGGCTGGACAAGAGTAATCTGGCAGTGTATGGTCAGCTTTAGATGATCCGTTCATTTACATATTAGCAGCCATTTCGGTTTTTGACTTGGTGACTAAATGACACATCAAGGTAACGTGTTGTGGTGTTAAAGGAGACGCTGTCTATTATGCATTCTAAGGATGGACAACCTCTCCATAGGAGTGAATGTCTTTTGCACAGACACTACTACATTGTCCTAAAAAAGACAATTACGCAAAAATGTTCTTAAAGCTGAAATAAACTCACCCTTGCATCAGTTGTCCGCTGCCTGAGAAAAATTGAGGCCCCACACCCTCACATATACGCACGAGCAAGCTAAACACACATGGCAGGGCGCCTACACCTGACAACGTTGATTGCGATACACGTTACATATCGCCATGCATGCCGAAATGAGAGCAATAATTCTAGCACCAGGCCTCCTAAACTGATGACCTATAGGGGGCTTTTAACGCGTCGCCTATGGAAAATATAGGGTACTGACATATTTAAGGTTACCAAAAAATTGGGTATTTTATTGCATTTTTTGCCCCTAAAATGAACTTTTAATGTGTGTTTTTTTACTGAAATATTGATTTTCCTTGACCTTTGCGGTAATATCGTGTACATAAAAAAATGGAATTACCACTATTTTATTCTTTAGGGTTTCTTTCAGAAAATATATAATGTTTGGGGGGTTTATGTAATCTTCAGGCCTAAAGTGGTTTTTTAAACGTGTGCAAAAAATGCAAGAATAGCTCTGGCTGTGAAGGGGTTAAAGTTCACTTTCGGGAGCATGTTACATGTTCAACCCATTAGATTTGTTAGTTAAAAAAAAAACTGCCTCCTAACTTTTTTAGCTGGCTCCTAGATTCAAACAAATTTGTCAAGCCCTTCCATAAAGGTCTGTCACAATAAACGTACCTGATGGTCGAGTCTGACTTGTGCAGGGGACAACCTCTCTTACGGCCGTGGTTCGAGAACCCCTGATAGTGGGGACAGGAAGTTCTGGAGCACAGGGGGGCACGAGGGCTGGACTTAGTCACTGGTGGTAGCTGAGAGTCCACTGGAACTCATGCAGACAGAAGGATGGTGATGCAGGACAGGTCGGCAAGCTGGCAGTACAGTACAGAAGGATCAGGCAAGCGGATGGTCGGGTGCAGGCAGGGTCAGCAACGTGCGGGCAGCAGAAGTACAGAGGAGCAGGCAAAGAATAGTCGTAGACAGGCCGGGGGTCAGGGCAGGCAGGAAGCAAAGTCCAAGGAAAGCCGGGGTCACAGATACAGGAAGTCTCTTCAGAGTAACACGCTGGGTTGCAGGGTACAGGAACGCTGTAGAACCGACAGCACTTTCTTCCTGGTGCTATCTGCTTGTGCGCTACGTGCGCCCGCGCATAGGCGATCCAATGGCTCGGGATGATTCCTTACATTGCCCCCCCAAGGGGCAGCCTCCGGATGCCCAACTGGGCCCTCTTGGTTGGATGTCTTCTCCAAAACGCCCTGATTAGCTCTCTGGCATGCAGGTGGTTCTCTGGCTCCAAGGAGCTTTCTTCAGGCCCATAGCCTTTCCACTTTACCAGAAACTGGATGATTCCCCCTCTCTTCCTGCAGTCGAGGATGGTCTCCACATCGAATTCCTCCTCTCCGTCCACCAAGACCGGTTCTGGTGGGGCTGTGTTGCGCCCAGGGAAGAGGTCCTTGACCACTGGCTTAAGCAGGTTCACATGGAAGACGGGGTGAATGTGGAGTGAAGAAGGTATATCCAGTTCAAATGCTACTTTGTTAATTTGTCTCTTTACTGGGAAAGGCCAATGTAGTTTGGCCCCAGTTTTCTGGAGGGGCAGGACAGCCTCAGATTTTTTGTTGATAGCCAGACCCGTTGGCACGGTTGCAGTTCCAATTCTCCTCATTTTCCCTTGTCAAAACTTTTCTTACTGAGTGCCTGGGTCTGAGTTTTCTGTAACAGTTTATTGTTTTCCTCTAAGAACTGGGTGACTTCCAGTACAGCAGGTACAGTGCTCTCCATTGGCAGGCCAGGTAGGAAGGTAGGATGGTAGCCGAGGTTCGCCCAGAATGGAGTTTGCTTGGTTGCGGAATGAATTTAGTTATTATATGTGAACTCGGCTACTTGCAAAAGGAAAACCCAATCGTCCTGAGAGTAGGAAGAGTAGCAGCGGAGGTACTGCTCGAGGGTTTGATTAGTTCTCTCCATTTGGCAGTTTGACTGCGGATGATATTCGCAGGAGAAGGCTAGATCAATCCCTAAGGAAGAGCACAGAGATCTCCAGAAGTGGGACATGAACTGCACCCCTCGGTCTGAGACTATGTTGCTGGGGATGCTGTGAAGACGGACCACCTCTTTGATGAACGTTTCAGAAGCTGTGGGGGTGCCCTTCATGAGTATGAAGTGGGCCATTTTTGTGAGGCGATCTACTACCACAAGAATGGTACTGAAGCCTGCAGATGGAGGCAACTCGTTCCGGAATGGGTAAGGGATTTAGCAGACCCCAGGTTTTGGACCTCTCAGTCTTGCTCTTGGCACAGATGGGGCAAGCACTCACATAGTCCTTGCAGTCCTCATTCAGACGAGGCCACCAAAATGAGTGGGAAAGCAGTTCTGCCGTCTTGTGACCCCCGAAGTGCCCAGCTAGTTTGAGGTCGTGGCAGAGTTCAAGCACTGCTAGGTGCAGCTCCTGTGGGATGAAAAGTCGGTTACCTGACCACCACCACAGCCCGTCTTTTTTGGTGAGCCCTGAATCCGGTGGCACAGTGAGACCAACTAAGGATCGCCTGATCCGGGTGAGAAAGTCCTCTTGGGTCAGCAGGAAGCTATTGGCAGGTAGAATGGTGTCTGGAGGAGAAGAGTCCTCCGGGTCATGGAACATTCTGGACAGGGCGTCCAGCTTCACATTTTTACACCCAGGCCTGTATGTTATGTGCATTTGGAACCTTGAGAACAATAGTGCCCACCTTGCCTGTCGAGGTTTGAGCCTCTTAGCCGTCCGCAGATACTCGAGGTTCTTGTGGTCTGTGAAGACCAGAACAGTGTGAGTAGCTCCTTCCAGAAGGTACCGCCATTCCTCCTGGGAGGATTTGATTGCCAGCAGTTCCCGGTCACCGACGTCGTAGTTTTTCTCGGGGGGTGAGAGAACGGCTCCCACTGCTGTCTCGAATGCGTCCACCTCAAGGACATAGGGCAGAGCCGGGTCTGGGTGTTTGAGGACGGGAGCAGAGGTAAACAGTTCTTTGAGTCTTGTGAAGGCCTCTTGGGCTTCAAGAGTCCAACGGAAGCGAGAGTCCTGCTTCGTGAGCTGGGTGATAGGCGCAATGACCGCCGAAAACCCCTTAATGAACTTCCTGTAGAAGTTCGCAAATCCTACGTACCATTGGACACCCTTCTTGTCGGCTGGCGCAGGCCAGTCTAGGATGGCTGAGACTTTCTGCAGGTCCATATTTATCCCCGTAACCAAAATGTCAAAGCTGAGGAAGGAGATGCTGGGGTGTTCAAAAGTACATTTTCCCGCCTTGGCATATAGGCCATGTTGCCAAGCGGGCAAGCGCACATCTCACATGCCTGCGGTGTTCCTCCAGGGAAGGGGAGAAGATTAGGATATCGTCCAGATAAATCACTGCTCTGGCCATGGGACAGGTAGTGAAGGGACGTCTTCCTAATGGGCACAGATGGCAAAAAAACGAATAGGGGTTATAACTGTCCCTAACTTTATCCAAAGTGAAAAAAGGATTGCCTTTAGTTCTACTTTATAAGGCAGCTCTCAGACCCATAATGGGCAAATAACGGTCTACCTAACCTATAAAGCTTCGATCTCCACTAGGCTTCATGAATCAGGTTACAATTTACTTTCACATCGCTACTCTACAAACAAAACTTCATAAAATGCTCCCAGGTGTCAGCCCAATGTGCTGGCAATGTTCCAATTCCACAGGAACCCTACTTCATGGCTTCTGGACATGATAAGACCATGCTGGCGCATTCTCCCACCCAACTCACTGGCATACAACCCCCTGACAGCCCTGACTACTTCTTTGAACAAGATGGACCACACTAAATTTTAGAAAATCCTTGCTTATCCCCCTGATCAATGCTACCAGAATAATGATCCAAAAGTTCTGGAAACAACCATACACCACCACTATTGAAAAAAAAGTTAATAAAGGGAATGGAGGATCTCAGCTATGAGGAAAGACTACATTGAACTTATTCTCTCTGGAGAAGAGACGCTTAAGAGGGAATGTGATTTCATTGTACAAATACAGTACTGGTGACCCCACAATAGGGAAAAAGCTTTTCCGTGGAAAGGAATTTAAAAAGACATGCAGCCATTCACTAAAATTAGAAGAGAAGTGGTTTGACCTTAAACTAGGTAAGGTAAGGATGTGGAATTCTCTTACACAAGCAGTGGTTTCAGCGGGGAGCATAGATAATTTCAAACATTATTAGATGGGCACCTTATTGACCACAACATACAGGGGTATACAATGTACTATTAACATATAAGCACACACATAGGTTGGACTGGATGGACTTGTGTCTTTTTTCAACCTCACCAACTATGTAACTATGTAACGAATTGGTCTAGATAGTCTCTGAAGATATCGTTCACCAGGTGTTGGAATATAGCGGGGGCATTACAAAGTCCAAACGGCATAACAAGGTATTCGTAGTGACCAAACCTGGTTCGGAAGGCCGTCTTCCACTCATCCCCTTCCCGTATGCCGATGAGGTTGTATGCCCCGTGGAGGTCCAATTTTGTGAACACATCTGCGGTTCCTAGCCTCTGGAAAAGTTCAGGGACCAAAGGCAGGGGGTACCAGTTTTTGATAGTGATCCTGTTAAGATCCCGGTAATCTATACAGGGCCTGAGGGAGTGGTCGTTTTTCTCCACAAAGAAGATCCCCGCTCCGGCGGGTAAGGTAGAGGGTCTGATGAACCCCTTTTCTAGGTTCTCCTCAAGGTAGGCCTTGAGGGCCACTAGCTCTACCTCAGACAAAGGGAAAATCCGACCGAAAGGAACCTCAGCTCCGGGTAGGAGGTCAATCGGACAGTCATATGACCTATGCGGTGGTAGAACATCAACCCCCTTCTTACTGAACACGTCCAGAAAGTCATGGTAAGGTACAGGTACAGCCAGGCGGGTGTCCTGGTCGTGTTCAGTGTCCAGACAGAGTACAGATGATGGGATATCCGAAGGCAGTGGCAGGCAATGCTGGAGGCAGTAGGGAGAGCTGAACTGCACCTGTGGCCCAGTCAATGTGGGGATTATGCATCCGGAGCCAGGGGAGGCCCAAAATTACTGGAAATAGAGGGGACGCAATGGTGTCCAGCAGCAAGGATTCCAAGTGTCCCCACACCGTCTTGGCTGGTACAGGAATGGTTTCCTGGGTGACGGTGCTGGACTTAATAGTGGTTCCATCGGCCAGCTGGACGACCATGGGATGGTCTTTAGATCGAAGTGGGATCTGGTGGTTGGCTGCAAAAGTAACGTCAACAAAGGAACTGCAGGCTCCTGAATCAACGATTGCCTGCACCAGGGTATCCCCGCTGGGAAGCTGTAAAGGTACAGAACAAGATGAGCTTTGTTGCTTGGCATGTACATCAGGTTTTCCTGGGTAGGAGTGGTGCACTTACCAACTTTAGCAGGGCAGTTCCTTACCAGATGCCCAGGCCTTCCACAGTATGGGCAGAGGCTGAGTGCCATACGTCTCTGACGTTCTTCTGAGGTTAATGGCGGGTGGAGAAGCCCGATTTGCATGGGTTCGGACTGGTCTGGTGGAGCGGAGGAGAAAGAGGCAGCCGAACTGGAGCCAGGGTAGCTGGGTATTCTGGGCATCATCCAGGTAAGGCATGCAGCCCTTGTGGACCTCTCAGCCCTGCGTTCCCGCAGGCGCCGATCAATCTGTATGGACAGAATGATCAGGGCGTCAAGGGTAAGAGGCACCTCAACGTGAGCCAGCTTGTCCTTGAGCGGCTCTGAGAGGCCCAGCCTGAATTGGTAGCAGAGGGCTGCATTGTTCCAGCCTGGAATTCGGAGACATACTCTTCCGCTGTGCGGCGGCCTTGCTGGAGTCCGTGAAGAGCTGCTTCCGTTGTGGCCGCTAGGTGGGGGTCCTCATAGAGCTGAGCCATCGCTTGAAAGAACCAGTCTAAACTGGTAGTCTCCGGGGATTTTTGTTCCAATAGGCGATGGGCCCATGCTTGTGGTTCCTCCAAAAGCAATAAAATCACCAACCCCACTTTAGTCGCCTCCAATGAAAAAGTTCAGGGTTGGAGGCGAAATACAATTCGCATGAGTTACGGAAGGCCCGGAACTTCCAGCGGTCCCCCGCAAACCGCTCTGGCATGGGCACCTTGGGCTCCGTGGGCACAGCCACGATGGTGCGTGGAGAAGACGGACCAGGACTGTCTGGGGCTGACATGGAGAGCTCTTGGACTCTCCCTTCCAGACGGGTGTACCCCTCTTGTAGATTCTTTACAGCTTGAGTGAGGCCAGCCAGATGCACACACAGGTCATCCACGGGAGAGGTCCCCTGTGCAGACTCAGACATGGCTGTCCGTTACTGTCACGTACCTGGTGGTCGAGTCTGACTTGTGCAGGGGACAACCTCTCTTATGGCTCTGATTTGAGAACCCCTGATAGTGGGGACAGGTAGTTCTGGAGCACAGGGGGGCACGAGGGCTGGACTGGTGCACTGGTGGTAGCTGAGAGTCCACTGGAACTCATGCAGACAGAAGGATGGTGATGCAGGCCGGGTCGGTAACAAGCTGGCAGTACAGTACCGAAGGATCAGGCAGGCGGATGGTCGGGTGCAGGCATGATCGGCAATGTGCGGGCAGCAGAAGTACAGAGGAGCAGGCAAAGAATAGCCGTAGACAGGCCGGGGGTCAGGGCAGGCAGGAAGCAAACAATGTCCAAGGAAAGCCGGGGTCACAAATACAGGAAGTCAATTCAGAGTAACACGCTGGGTTGCAGGGTACAGGAACGCTGTAGAACGGACAGCACATGCTTCCTAGTGCTCTCTGCTTAAATGGCCGCTATTGGCGCCATTGCCCACGCATAGACGATCAAATGGCCCAGGATGATTCCTTACAGAAACCTCAAAGGATTAAAGACATCTGATCAGGTGGCTTTCCTGTGCTTTTGTATGGTAGGTCTCCAGCTTTGGATCCAACAGGGCAACTATGGCTTGGCTAAAAATAAACAGCGTAGGCAGCTGCTGCTTACTTTGCAGCTCCCTTTGTCTGACTGAAACCTCCTACTGAAACCGTTAGTGGGAAGTTTTTCACTTCTCTGATCATTCATTCAAGTTCTGTAGACTGGGGGTTTCCATCAGCAGAGATAAAAGGAGATATAGCTGACTATGTAAAAAGGAAACAAGAATGCCATCTACTGGCTGGAAAGTAAATAGCATATCAATATGCAATATTTATATATACCAAACTAAACAACAAGAAGAAACATTTATATTTAGAACTGACCATAATAAAGAATGAAAATATCATGACAACCACTACACATTCCTTTTAAGCATTTAAAGCTTTGAGGTCTTTTCAGCGGAGTCTTTCTGTGACCCTACCTGATTAGTTTCTAGCAGAAATACATTCAAGACGTGGGCTTTTCTCTAATACCTTCACATATCTCAGATGCAAAAGGCAAGAATTACCCTGATGATGGGACTTTCTATGCACTTCAATCATATAATATGTGAAGAATGAAGTTCAAAAAAATAGATTTTTATTAATACATAACTAGATAAAAGAAACTTGAAAACAATGTATACATGATATGAACAGATATGAACTATTGATATACCAACTATGAGAGATAGTGACGATACAGTATGGCCTTCTCCACCCGATGCGTTTCAGAGAATATACATCTCCTTCATCAGGGGTGTGAGAGGTATCATTTATAGGCAATCAAATGGTGTTATAGATGGACATTCCATGTTTCAATTAAAAACAGAGTTTGAAAATTCTGCTCTTCTGCCCAACCTTCAGAGTAATGTGTATCATTATACTTAAAGAGGTTGTAAACATGAATCTTACATTCGTACCTATAGGTAAGCCTAGAATAAGGCTTACCTATAGCTACTGTAAATATCTCCTAAACGTGCGCTGTTCAGGAGATATTTACTGTATACTGCACCGATGATGTCATCAGCGTATGCGCTCTGAAGCAACGTGCATGAGTGCCGTTCCTTCCGAGCTCCATGCTGTGACCAGCGGCTCCCATGCGCATGCGTGGGTGTGACGTCACGCAGCTCCGGCAGTCACACAGCCGGAGTGCAAAGCCCTGGAAGGAAGACGGGCGAAGATGAATGAGGCCTGCAGTGGGGACAGCGCGGGCTTCGTTTGCAGGTAAGTGTCCCATAATGTGCTAGTATACAATGCATGCTAGAACATTATGCCTTAACTTTGCAGAGAAAAAGAAAGGAAGGAAAATCCATCAGGGTTTACTTCCTCTTTAAGAAGCATATAGTTGGGGGGGGGGGCCTGAGACGCTCCACCCACAGGAAGGAAACAGGTATCACTGAGTATAAGAGTAATAGAGAGCCTCACATTTGTGGTGACACTATGGGGTTAATTTACTAAAGCTGGAGAGTGCAAAATTTGGTGCAGTTGTGCACGGTAGCCAATCAGCTGCTAAATTCAGCGTGTTCAATTAAGGTTTGACAATAAACCCTGAAAGCTGATTGGTTTCTAAGCAGAGCTGCACCAGATTTTGCACTCTCCAGCTTTAGTAAATCAACCCCTATTAGTCAGGCTTGAACAGCAGGAGAGGAATGTTGTGTATTCCAGTGGGGATATGTGGGAGAAATGTGGACTGTAGACTGGGAGTTTCCATTAGCAGAGATAAAAGGAGATATAGCTGACTATGTAAAAAAGAAACAAGATCGCCATCTACTGGCTGGAAAGTAAACTGCATATCAATATGCAATATTTATATTTACCAAACTAAACAACAAAAAGAAACATTTATTTTTTAGAACTGACCATAATAAAGAACAAAAATATGATGACAACCACTACATATTCCCTGTAAGCATTTAAAGCCTTGAGGTATTTTCAGCTGAGTATCTCTGTGATCCTACCTGATTAGTTTCTAGCACGAATACATTCAAGATGTGGGCTTTTCTCCGATACCTTCACATATCTCAGATAAGTTCTTCCAACTCAGTTAAGCGGAAACGTATCTGAAAACATAATTACAGTATCAAATAGCCTATAGCTGAATTGAGAGTGAATGTCTGTCAGGGTTACTCATTAAATTCTTCTTGCACAGAAACTCCTTGTTTAAATGTAGCTTTAGGTTTCAATTAAACCGTGAGTGTTACTGTATTCTCTGAACAATTTCTAGGAAAGTCTGCAGCTACAGGGAAGAAATGAACGTGGTCAACCAAAGGGCATGTCTGGAAAGGGGAAAGTGGAATAAAACACGGCGAGCAAAACAGAATTGCCGATACATATGACACAGCTTAGATCCAGAGTCTGGATGGCCAGGGCCAGACTAATCCCAGACGCCGGGTAGTCATGACAACAGACAAATGCGCCTTTGCACCTTTATATATGTAGTGGTAGGCCATATTTGGACATCACGTTGCCTAGGCACAGCTGGGTGATGAAGCCCTTTTCTACAAGCGCCGTGCCTTGTGTCATATGATTATGGGAGACTTTGGTGTCCTTTTTTTTTTTTCTAGTTGACCCATAATAGACATCAGCCCCTATAATTAGCTAGAGCTGAGTTAATGATTTATTTGTTTACGTTTTGTTCCTTTTTTTAGTGTGACGTAAAAGGGTTAGTTTATCTTTACCAAAAAGCTGCCTATACAGGTAAGGGGTGCCTGTAGATTAAGACCAACTATGCAACTTTAACTAAAGTTGAATAATGCCCTTGCTATATGTGTAGGCCATTTATGTACCTCCTGAAGCCTGGCTGTAAAACTCCCAGAGGTGGCATCATTCAGTGCTGCTTTGTTGCTAGGACATGCTAAGACACTCCCAGCTGTTACAGCTCATCCCCACCATTACAGGAGCAAGCTCTCAAACCTCCGCACGTGTGTGGTCCACTATCTCCTTCGTTGCAGCATCACTGAGCTCACTACTGCAACAGGGGAGAGAGAACACAGGCAAAGGGGTTTGAATCGGCTGGCAGTGCCTTAGCAATGTCCTAGCTACAAGGCAGGATGGGATGATGTCGCCTCTGGAAGTTTTTCAGTCTGGCTTCGGAAGGTACATAAATGGCCTACATGTATAGCAAAGGCATTATCCAACGTAGGTCAAAGCTGCACAGTTTATTTTGATCAACAGGTGCGCCTTACTTGCATAGGCAGTTCTTTGGAAAATGTGAAATAACCCTTTAACCACTTGACTCCTCCGAAAGGTTTTACCCATAGCTCCCAACTGTCCCTGATTTCGATGGACTGTCCCTCATTCGAAACAATGTCCCTCTTTCCTCCTCATTTGTCCCTCATTTTGGTCTGATCTATATATTTGTATATAAAATGCACTACTTATCTTTCAAAAGGGGTTTCCCAGTGCTAAACCTTTCATCCAATTTCTAGATTGCTGCATTTATAAATTCCAAAAGCAAATATAAAGGAATAGTAATGGTAAAAAAAAAGCTCTTGCGGGTTTAAAGCGGAGTTCCACCCAGAATTTTTTTTTTACATCATTCAAGTCCTTTGCCTATATAGACTTACCTTTGAAGGAAAAACATTTTTTATACTCACTCTAAGTCGCTTGTTGCTAGGTGGTCCCTGTATTCTGCCCCTTTTAGGTCTTAGGCTCTTCTCCTCACTTCCTGTTTCGCCTGGCCTCCTGGGAGCTGTGACTCATCATTTCCCAGGAGTCAGTGGGCTTCCCTGTACTGTAAAATTGTGTTATTTCAAGACAGGAAATGACGCGATTTAAGGCGGACCGAGATCGAGGAGTGCATGATGGTTACCCACCATGCGCTTCTTTCGGGAAGAGATGCCAGAAGACTACCTATGGGCTTCAGATGCTCACCTAAAATGGAAAAGTCCAGCAGTGAGAGAAACGAAATTGTGAGTAGAAAATACATGTAATTACTAGGCGGTTTGAATGTTAGGAAACAAAAGCTTACATCTATTTAGTATTAAAAGAGTGGATGCCAAAAACAAAATTCTGGGTGGAACTCCACTTTAACTAATCATTTTTTTGCATAATTCTCCTTTAAGGGGGCGTGGCAGGGGGTATGCCCTATGCCTACATACGTTTGCCAATAGGTGTGCCTTGTTCCCATCTCAGAAAGTTGTGAGGTATGTTTGACCCCCTTCATGACCAGGACATTTTTTGCTATTCAGCACTGTGCTACTTTAATTGGCAATTGCTCAGTCATGCAACACTGTACCCAAATTCAATTTATATATTTTTTTCCATTTCTTTTGGTGGTATTTGATCACCATTGGGTTTTTTATTTTTTATACAAATAAAAAAAAAGACCGAAAATTTTGACAAAAACTGATATTTTCCACTTTTTGTTATAAAACATATCCAGTAAAATTAATTTCTTCATTAATTTAGGCCAAAATGTATTCTCCTACATGTCTTTGGCAAAAAAAAAAAAAAAATCTCAATAAGTGTAAAAATTGATTGGTTTGTGTCTACAATCTATGGTATATATATTTGAAAATGATGTACTGACTGCCTATCTCATTTCTTGAGGCCCTATAATGCCTAAAATGCTTTTTTGCCTTTTTGCACCTCCCTTTCTTCATGTGTTCAATACTTTTTCCCTGTGTCATTCCATTTTATTACACACAACTTAATTTCGGAACTGATTTGTTTTGGTTTCTTTGTATGAATGGATCGGCTGTTACCGACATATGGTGAAAACTTTATCTCAGTAGCACCTTTAGAAATGTATTTACCTAGAAAAATGGTGACGTGTTCAATACTTATTTTACTCGCTGTATCTGAAAAGTGATCATTCCTAATGTATTGATGTTCAATCTCATTTTTTGAGGCCTTAAAATGGCAGGACAGTATACCCCCCAAATTACCCCTTTTTGGAAAGTAAACAGTCCAAGGCATTTAGTAAATGGTATGATGAGTTTTTGAGTCTGTGATTTTTTTGTCACAATTTTTTATAAAATGAAGAAATAGTCATTCATAGTTGGTAAGGTTGACTAAAGACTCCAGTTCATCTAGTTCAACCTGTGTGGATGTGTGATTTTTTTTTTCACAATTTTTTTTTTTCGTAGTAGTAACACTGTATTACTCTGGGGGGGGGGGGGGGG
>BLSH010274036.1:794508-818208 GCA_018402905.1 Glandirana rugosa
GGGGGGGGGGGGGGTTTGGACACCCCAACCCCCCCCCCCCCCCTTATCTACAGCCCTGCTCCTAAGATAAGGAGTGAAACAAATGCTTCACTGCATCTGCATCTTGTATTTTAACCCCTTTATGACAGGATTGGGCATATATTTGACAGCAAAATCTGCATCAGCAAAATCACCTCACACTCAAAAATCCATGCATATACAGTATCTCTCAAAAGTGAGTACACCCCTCACAGTTTTGTAAGTATATTATTCTATCTTTTCATGTGACAACACTGAAGAAGTGACACTTTGCTACAATGTAAAGTAGTGAGTGTACAGCTTGTATAACAGTGTAAACTTGCTGTCCCCTCAAAATAACTCCACACACAGCCATTAATGTCTAAGCCGCTGGCAACAAAAGTGAGTACACCCCTAAGTGAAAATGTCCAAATTGGACCCAACTAGCTATTTTACCTCCCCAGTGTAATGTGACTCGTTAGTGTTACAAGGTCTCAGGTGTGAATGGGGAGCAGGTGTGTTAAATTTGATGTTATCGCTTTCTCACTCTCTCATACTGGTCACCGGAAGTTCAACATGGCACCTCATGACTCTCTAAGGATCTGAAAAAAAAGAATTGTTGCTCTACATAAAGATGGCCTAGGTTATAAGAAGATTGCCAAGACCCTGAAACTGAGCTGCAGCACGGTGGCCAAGACTATACAGTGGTTTAGCAGGACAGGTTCCACTCAGAACAGGCCTCGCCATGGTCGACCAAAGAAGTTGAGTGCACGTGCTCAGCGTCATATCCAGAGGTTGTTTTTGGGAAATAGATGTATGAGTGCTGCCAGCATAGCTGCAGAGGTTGAAGGGGTGGGAGGTCAGCCTGTCAGTGCTCAGACCATACGCCGCACACTGCATCAAATTGGTCTGCATGGCTGTCGTCCCAGAAGGAAGCTTCTTCTAAAGATGATGAGCAAGAAAGCCCGCAAACAGTTTGCTGAAGACAAGCAGACTAAGGACATGGATTACTGGAACCATGTCCTGTGGTCTGATGAGACCAAGATAAACTTATTTGGTTCAGATGGTGTCAAGCATGTGTGGCAACAACCAGATGAGGAGTACGAAGACAAGTGTGTCTTGCCTATAGTCAAGCATGGTGGTGGGAGTGTCATGGTCTGGGGCTGCATGAGTGCTGCCGGCAGTTCATCGAGGGAACCATGAATGCCAACATGTACTGTGACATACTGAAGCAGAGCATGATCTCCTCCCTTCAGAGACTGGGCTGCAGGGCAGTATTCCAACATGATAACGACCCCAAACGCACCTCCAAGACGACCACTGCCTTGGTAAAGAAGCTGAGGGTAAAGATGATTGACTGGCAAAGCATGTCTCCAGACCTAAACCCTATTGAGCATCTGTGGGGCATCCTCAAATGGAAGGTGGAGGAGCGTAAGGTCTCTAACATCCACAAGCTCCGTGATGTCATCATGGAGGAGTGGAAGAGGACTCCAGTGGCAACCTGTGAAGCTCTGGTGAACTCCGTGCCCAAGAGGGTTAAGGCAGTGCTGGAAAATAATGGTGGCCACGCAAAATATTGACACTTTGGGCCCAATTTGTACATTTTCACTCAGGGGGTACTCACTTTTATTGCCAGCGGTTTAGACATTAATGGCTGTGTGTTGAGTTATTTTGAGGGGACAACAAATTTACACTGTTATACAAGCTGTACACTCACTACTTTACATTGTAGCAAAGTGTTATTTCTTCAGTGTTGTTACATTAAAAGATAGAATAAAATATTTACAAGAATGTGAGGGGTGTACTCACTTTTGTGAGATACTGGATATGAATACCAGTAAAGAGAGAATCAGATGCTCCATACAGAGTAAATCTTTAATTAACACTTTAAAACATGTGGGATTGCGTGCACTGCGCATGCGCGAGTCGCGCTGCGCCTTGTGAATGGCCGGCATTCCTTCCGGGACCTGTGACGTGTCCCAGAAGATCACAGAGAGGGAGGGGCGGAGGTGAACTTGCCTCCGGCTCCAAGGCTCTAGGAGAGGAAGTGGACCTGGGACCCTGTAGAAACAGGGTCCCCCCCCCCAAAAAAAATGACATGCCAATTGTGGCATGTCAGGGGGTCCCCTTCCATTAAAGCGGAAGTCCCAATTTTGGGTGGAACTCTGCTTTAAAGAGGAAGTAAAGCCAGATGGGGTTTACTTCCTCTACATTCCCCTGTAAAGTAGAAGCATAATGGGCTACTATGCATTGCATAGTAGCCCATTATGTGCCACTTACCTGGAAATGAAGCCTGTGACGTCCAGCGATGTCCCCTGTGCTGGCAGAGTCCATCTTCAGCCCCTCTTCCTTCCGGGGCCACGATCTCCGGCTCTGTGACTGGCCGGAGTCTCGTGACATCACTCCCGCGCATGCGCACGGGAGCCGCCAGTCACGGCACGATCACAGTGAAGAAACGGCATGGAGGCCGTTCTTCACTGCGCATGTGCCAAAATGATGTTGGCACATGTCGTACACTGCATATCTCCTGAACCGTGCAGGTTTGGGAGGTATGCAGGGCACCTACAGGTAAGCCTTATTATAGGCTTACCTGTAGGTTAAAGTGGTTGTAATGGGTTGACAACCACTTTAACAACCCAAACTATTTCCCAGGTATATCTGAATAAAACAATGCATTAGAGAAAAAAATAAAAATTAATGATTAATAATAGATATGCAAAAGGGGACACAACCTGGATAGAATTACTTAAATTACTATATTATTATATTATATTACTTTGTATAATTTGTGCTTAATTTATCAATTATTAGTGCAGCACTTATTATTGATATATATGCAGTGCAATCACAGCAAGCCATTTCAGTACAGAAGATGAGCCTGTACAACCATGCAAGACTGAAGGGAAGGTCGGAGTTCAGCATTAAACTGAAGCTTTCCGTGTGAAAGATTTCCTTTAATCAACAAATCCCGCCAGAGATTTTAATGTAATGTTTTGAAGGGAGAGCTGTGAATACTCTCCATACAGACTGAAATCAATGATGTTTAATAGTAATTGATGTAGTAAATGTGAACAACCAGGGATAATAAAACATTGCTGTTATTGGTTTTCCCAGGGAACACTGCCTGTCACCGACACTGGTATCAACCGTTGGCCAGCGGCTGTTACCTTGTGATCGGCTGAGATCTACTCACAGCCGATCACATGTAATGTAAACAGTGCAGTAACTCACAGTTACCAGCTCTTCTCTCCTCACACAGTTTCCAGTGTGAGGAGAGAAGAGCTAGGATCAGTGAGTTACTGATCTGTAAAGCACAAACACACCCTGTCACTTCATCCCTGCCCCCCCCAATGCACCAGTCACCCAACAGTCACCACATCTGCCCCCATAAAGTGCACCTGTCATCAGACTGCCATCATAAAGTGTACCTGTCATCAAACTGCCATCATAAAGTACACCTGTCACCCGTCACCCATCAGTGACCATGGCCTGTCACCCGTCACCCATCAGTGACTGTGGCATGCCACCTGTCACCCATCAGTGACCGTGACGTGCCACCCATCACCCATCAGTAACCGTGGCCTGTCACCCATCAGTGACCGTGGCCTGTCACCCGTCACCCATCAGTGACCGTGGCGTGTCACCCATCAGTGACCATGGCATGTCACCCATCATTGACCGTGGCGTGTCACCCGACACCCATCAGTGAACGTGGCCTGTCACCCATCAGTGACCATGGCCTTTCACCCGTCAGTGACCGTGGCCTGTCACCTGTCACCCATCAGTGACCACCGCCAGTC
This sequence comes from Glandirana rugosa, assembly GCA_018402905.1. Classification (NCBI taxonomy): domain Eukaryota; kingdom Metazoa; phylum Chordata; class Amphibia; order Anura; family Ranidae; genus Glandirana; species Glandirana rugosa. The sequence goes on from BLSH010274036.1 coordinate 798,306, forward strand.
ACCCGACACCCATCAGTGACCATGACCAGTCACCCATCGGTGACCACCCCCAGACACCCGTCACCCATCAGTGACCACCCCCAGACACCCATCACCCATCAGTGACCACCGTCAGTCACCTGTCAACCATCAGTGACCACCGCCAGTCACCCATCAGTGACCACCACCAGTCACCCGTCATGCATCTGTGACCACCACCAGGCACCCGTCACCCATCAGTGACCACCGCCAGACCCGTCACCCATCAGTGACCACCGCCAGACACCTGGCACCCATCAGTGACCACCGCCAGTCACCCCTCAGTGACCACCACCAGTCACCCGTCACCCATCAGTGACCACCACCAGACACCTGTCACCCATCAATGACCACCGCCAGTCACCCGTCACCTATCAGTGACCACCGCCAGTCACCCGTCACCCATCAGCGACTGTCATCACCTATCAGTAAACATCACCTGTAAAAGTCTCACACATGTGGTATCGCCATACTCAGGAGGAGTAGCAGAATGTATTTTGGGGTGTCATTTGTACATGCTATGTGTTGGAAATATGTTATAAATGGACAACTTTGTGTAAAAAAAAAAATGCGTTTTCATTTTTTCCCCCATTTTCCAAAAACTTCTGGAAAAAAATGAACTGTTCAAAAGACTCATTATGCCTCATAGATTATTCGTTGGGGTGTTTGCTTTCCAAAATGGGGTCATTTTGTGGGCAATTCCAATTTTCTGGTGCTCCAGGGCCTTCAAAAATGTGATAGGTCGTCATGACATTAGATGTGTAATTTATGTCCCTAGAATACCTGACGGTGCTCCCATCATGTTGGGCCTCTGTATGTGGCCAGGCTGTGAAAAATTCTCAGACATGTGGTATCGCCATAGTCAGGAGGAGTAGCAGAATGTGTTTTGGGGTGTGGTTGCAAGTATGCATATGCCATGTGTGAGAAATAACTTGTTAATATGACAATTTTGTAAAAAAAAATAAATAATAATAATAATATTCATTTTGCAAAGAATTGTGGGAAAATATTACAACTTCAAAGAACTTACCATGCAACTTACTGAATACTTTGGAATGTCTACTTTCCAAAAAAAGGGTCATTTGGGGGGTATTTCTGCTTTCCTGGCTTGTTAGGATCTCAAGAAATGACATAGGCCCTCAGTACATCAGGTGTGATCAATTTTCAATGATTGGCACCATACATTGTAGACTCTACAACTTTCACAAAGACCAAATAATATACACCAATTTGGGTTATTTTTATCAAAGATAGGTAGCAGTATACATTTTGGCAAACATTTATGAAGAAAAATTACTAATTTGCAAAATGTTATGACAGAAACAAATAAAAAGGCATTTTTTCACACACTTTTCAATCTTTCTTTATTTATAGCACAAAAGATTAAAAAAACCCACTAGTGATTAAATACCACCAAAAGAAAGCTCTATTTGTGTGAAAAAAGGATGCAAATTTCATATGGGTACAGTGTTGCATGACTGAGTAATTGTCGTTCAAAGTGTGATAGGGCTGAAAGCTGAAAAATGGCCTGGGCAGGAAGAGGGTTTTCATGCTCAGTATTGAGGTGGTTAAGCGTATATTGATTGGTTTGAGCAAAAGTTATAGCATCTACAAACTATGGGTTAGATACTAGTATTTTTATTTATTTATTTTTTATACTAGTAATGGTGGCGATCAGCGACTTATAGCAGGACTGCGATATTGTGGCGGACAATCTGACACTAATTGACACATTTGACACTTTTTGGGGACCAGTGACACTAATACAGTGATCAGTGCTAAAAATATGCACTGTCACTATACTAATGACACTGGCTGGGAAGGGCTTATACATCTAGGGTGATCAAAGGGTTAAATGTGTGCCTAGCCAGTCTTTTTCTGTACTGTGTGTGGTGCTTTTACTAAGGGAAGTAATGGATTTTATTCCCTGCTTTGCAGGAACACAAAATCCATTACTTCCCCCCTGTCAGAACGGAGCTCTGTCTTGTTTACATAGGCAGAGCTCCATTTTGTGTCACTACCTGATGATCGGCGGTTGCCGGTGGACATCCAGTACCTAGCACCTGCAGATTGGCTTCTGCTGTGAGTATTCACAGCAGAAGCAGCCCGTTCCCAGGGCACATGCACGTCCCATAGCCGGAAGTGCAAAATCGCGTGTATTTAGGGATGCCCCAGCCCTCCAGAGGCCTGATGGTGACCTCCAGAGTCAGGGGCAGCTGACATTCCTCCTCAGGGTACAGGTTACTAGGCACGGTGGGTGTAATGCAAGTTGGAAACATGGGCGCCAGTCACTTTTTGAATGCAAAAAAAGAGATTTATTGTCTATTAACAAGAACTGGGAGAGAGAGTGTTAGGGCCAGGCAGGGCCGATCCTAGGGTCACAGATGCCTGGGTGCAGAAATATTTCTGGCACCCCCACATGGGCTTGGTTATCTTACTAACTCCTCCCCTTTACAAATGTTTCCATGGCAGTGACCTAAACACAGAGATGCTCCCCTAAGGAGTCTTTGTTACCCCAATATCCTCCCACAATCTCTTAACAATAAACAATGGTCAAAGACTGCAGACATAGTACAAGAGATGGTCAGAGACCGCAGAAATGATACAGGAGATGGTCAGAGACTGCATAAATGATACAGGAGATGGTCAGAGACTGCAGAAATGATACAGCTGATGGTCAGAGACTGCAGAAATTATACAGGAGATGGTCAAAGACTGCAGGAGATGGTCAGAGCCTGCAGACATGATACATCAGATGGTCAGAGACTGCAGAAATGATATAGGAGATGGTCAGAGACTGCAGACATGATACAGGAGATGGTCAGAGACTGCAGACATGATACAGGAGATGGTCAGAGACTGCAGACATGATACAGGAGATGGTCAGAAACTGCAGACATGATACAGGAGATGGTCAGAAACTGCAGACATGATATAGGAGATGGTCAGAGACTGCAGACATGATACAGGAGATGGCCAGAGACTGCAGACATTATACAGGAGATGGTCAGAGACTGCAGACATTATACAGGAGATGATCAGAGACTGCAGACATGATACAGGAGACAGTCAGAGACTGCAGACATGATACAGGAGACAGTCAGAGACTGCAGACATGATACAGGAGACAGTCAGAGACTGCAGACATGATACAGAAGATAGGCAGAGACTGCAGACATGATACAGGAGATGGCCAGAGACTGCAGACATGATACAGGACATGGTCAGAAACTGCAGACATGATACAGGAGATGGTCAGAGACTGCAGACATAATACAGGAGATAGTCAGAGACTGCAGACATTATACAGGAGATGGTCAGAGACTGCAGACATTATACAGGAGATGGTCAGAGACTGCACACATTATACAGGAGATGATCAGAGACTGCAGACATGATACAGGAGACAGTCAGAGACTGCAGACATGATACAGGGGATGGTCAGAAACTGCAGACATGATACAGGAGATGGTCAGAGACTGCAGACATGATACAGGAGATGGTCAGAGACTGCAGACATGATACAGGAGATGGTCAGAGACTGCAGACATTATACAGGAGATGGTCAGAGACTGCAGACATTATACAGGAGATGATCAGAGACTGCAGACATGATACAGGAGACAGTCAGAGACTGCAGACATGATACAGGAGATGGCCAGAGACTGCAGACATGATACAGGAGATGGGCAGAGACTGCAGACATGATACAGCAGATGGTCAGAGACTGCAGACATGATACAGGAGATAGTCAAAGACTGCAGACATGATAAAGCAGATGTCAGATACTGCAGAAATGATACTGCTGATGGTCAGAGACTGATCAGTGCCCACCAGTGACACCTCATTAATGCAGCCTATCAGTGCCACATCATCAATGCAGACTATCAGTGCTACTTCATCAGTGCTCATCAGTACCGCCTCATCAGTGCCATCTCATCAGTGCATACCAGTACTGCCTCATCAGTGCCACCTCATCAGTACCCATCAGTGCCTACCAGTGCCACGTTGTCAGTGCCTATCAGCGCCTACCAGTGCCATCTCATAAGTGCCACCTCATCAGTGCCTACCAGTGCCATCTCATCAGTGCCACCTCATCAGTGCCCATCAGTGCCACCTCATTAGTGCATACCAGTGACACCCCATCAGTGTATACCAGTGCCAGCACATCAGTGTCTACCAGTGTCACCTCATCGGTGCCTACCAGTGTCACCTCATCAGTGCATACCAATGCCACCTCATCAGTGCCAGCACATCAGTGCCTACCAGTGCCACATCATCAGTGCATACCAGTGCCACCTCATCAGTGCCTACCAGTGCCACCTCATCAATGCCAGCACATCAGTGCAGTCTATCAGTGCCAGCACATCAGTGCCTACCAGTGCCACCTCATCAGTGCCAGCACATGAGTGCAGTCTATTAGTGCCACCTAGTGAGTAGCCATGTGTGAAAAATGTGAGATCAGAAACTCCCCTCCTCATTGTGGCCATTACACTCTGTCAATTCATTTTTAAGGCAATCCTGTCCCTCCTGTGGACTACATCTCCCATAATTATTGGCAGTATAGGAGGGAAGGGGAGGGAGGAACACTGTGCTTTGCTTCCCTCCCCTAACCTCTGTACTGCCAGGAGAGTGAAGGGAGAAGGGAGCAGACATAGGAGGAGAGGGCATACAAGAGTCTTTATGACAGATGCCTGGCCGGGCAGCTTCCCGGAGGGACAGCGGCCGCGAGATGAGAAGAGCCCTCTCTGTCCAGTAAATGATACTCAGAGGAGGAGCGGTTTCAGCCTGTGTGCTGCTTGTAGCATCGCTGCCGCCGCTCCTTCTCTGAGTATCATTCACAGGACAGAGCTGGCTCTCACGGCCGCCGACCTCCGGGAAGCTGCTCAGCCGGGATCAGCACTGCGAAAGTGGAGAGGAGAGAAGGGAGAACTCTTACAGTTTGGCGCCCCCCGCGGCCCCGGGGGTCAGGACACCCTTAGGCAGATGCAAAAGCTATTGACAGACTCCGCAGACAAAAATAGTAATAAACAGACGGCTATACAGGTAGAGGGCTTTTAAGCTGGATGCAGCACACTGTATTTTGTAGAACTGCTGTCTCCTATAGCAACTGAACTTTCAACAGTCAATATAGATCTGCACACGTAACTCACAGTATCCTGCTGTAGATCTTCTCTCACATCTCACAGTATCCTAATGTAGATCTTCACCCTGAGCTCCCAGTCTTTCACTAGACTTCCAAGAGCCCAGCTGCCACTGGGTCCCCTGAGCTCTTCCACAGCTAACCTGCTGTATATTATTATTATTATTATACAGGATTTATATAGCGTCAACAGTTTGCGCAGCGCTTTACAACATTAGAGCAGACAGTACAATTACAATACAATTCAATTCAATACAGGAGGAATAAGAGGGCCCTGCTCGTTAGAGCTTACAATTTAGGAGGGAGGGTCAAATGATATGAGAGGGTAACTACTGTGGAGGATGAGCTGAGGGAGAAAATAAAAAGTGTGGTTGTTAGGTGGAGGCAGGATATGCTTCTCTAAAGAGAAAAGTTTTCAGCGATCGCCTAAAAGTGGATAGATTTGGAGACAGTCTGACAGATTGGGGTAGGGAGTTCTAGAGGATGGGAGAGGCTCGGGAGAAGTCCTGGAGGCAAATATGGGAGGATGTGATGAGGGAACTAGAGAGCAGGAGGTCTTGGGAGGAACGAAGAGGACAATTAGCTTGGTATTTTGAGACTAGGTTAGTGATGTTGCTGGGAGTTGTGGATGGCTTTGTAACTTATTGTTAGTATTTTGAATTTAATTAGTCGGGCGAGTGGCAGCCAGTGGAGGGATTGGCAGATAGGGGTAGCAGACGCTGAGCGGTTTGTAAGATGGATGAGTCTGGCAGCGGTATTTATGATGGACTGAAGGGGGGATAGTCTGTTTAAAGGTATTGCCTGGTGCACACGATGAGATTATCGGGCGAATGATAGTCTGTTTTTTTTCGCATGCTAATCTCGGATCGAATAGGAAGAGTTTACTTAAGTCACAAAAATTCTCGCACGACAGAATAAAAAATCGGAAGCGATGTGATGTGTTGTAGTGTATTTGTATTGCATTTTCGAATGACAGCTGTACTGATGAAACAAAAATTGTACGATCGAGCACCGTGCGAGAAAATTTTTCCTACATGTTCGATCGTGTCTGGACGGAAAACATCGGATGAACGGCTCTCGAAAGCTCTTTACTAACGATCTGATTATCGTACGATCGCTTCGAAAGTGGTATTTTCCTACAATTTTCTGATTGTGTGAGCGGGGCTTAAGCCAATGAGGAGAGAGTTGCAGTAGTCAAGGCGAGAGATAACCAGGGAGTGAATAAGGAGCTTTGTGGTTTCATTGGTTAGGAAAGGACAAAGTTTAAAGATGTTGCGGAGGTTGAGGCGGCAAGCTTTAGAAAGTGATTGGATGTGGAGCCAAAAGGAGAGTTTGGAGTCCAGGATAACACCTAGCACCCTGACATGTGGGGACGGGTGGATGGTTGTGCCATTGCTCTTGACAGAGGAGTCAGGGGAAGTGGCACGTGGGGGAGGAAATATTATGAGCTCGGTTTTGGACAAGCTGAGTTTGAGGAAGTGGTGTAACATCCAGACAGATATGTCTGTTAGTAAGTTAGGGATGTGTGAGGAGACTTATGGAGTGAGCTGAGGGGTGGAGAGGTAGACTTGAGTGTTGTCAGCATAGAAATTATATTGAAACCCGTGGGAGGCTATCAGCTGACCCAGTGAAGATGTATAGATTGAAAATAAGAGAAGTGCAAGAACAGAATCTTGGGGGACCCCAACAGAGAAGGGAAGTGGAGAGGAGGAAGTAGGACTAGAAATGACACTGAAGGTGTGTTGGGATAGGTAGGATGAGAGCCACAGAAGAGCACAGTCACGGAGACCGAGGGAGTAAAGTTTTTTGAGGAGGAGGGGGTGGTCAACTGTATCAAAGGCAGCCGAAAGGTCCAGGAGTAGGAGTACAGAATAATGTCCATTGGCTTTTGTGGTTAGTAGGTCATTTGTGAGTTTTAGAAGAGCAGTTTCTGTGGAGTATTGAGGGCAAAATCCAGATTGAAGGGGATCAAGAAGGTTATTCTTCATGAGGTGGTCGCTCATTTGGTTGTAGACTAGGCGTTCAAGGAGTTTAGAGGAAAAGGAGAGCAAGGAGATAGGTCGTAGATTGTTAAGATTGGTAGGGTCCAAGGTTGGCGTTTTAAGTATGGGAGTGACCAATGCATGTTTTAGAGCATTGGGGAAGATGCCAGAAGAGAGGGAGAAATTGAATATGAGAGTTAGAGTTTAGGATAGAGTCGGAGGGTGACTTTAGTATTTGTGAGGGAATAGGGACTGGGGGACAAGTGGTTAGGTGGGCATTAGAAAGGAGTTTAGCAACTTCATCTATAGTAGCAGCAGGTTTGAATAAGGGGAGTGTCAGTTGTACCTATTGATGTGAGATACCTGTAGAGTGGAGATTTCATCACAAATTGCATCAATCTTATTTTTGAAGTGATTAGCAATTTCCTGTGCAGTGAGTGAGTTAGCGGGTGGAGGTAGTGGGGGACGAAGTAGAGAGTTGAAGGTAGAGAATAGTTGACGGGGACTGGATGAGAAGGTGTTAATAAGAGTGGTAAAATAAGTCTGCTTGGCAGCGTGGAGGCAAGAATTGTGTTTACGGAGGGCAGATTTGTATTGCTTTAAGTCTTTGAGAGACTTAGTCTTGAGCCACAGACGCTCAAGAGCACGGCTATGTTTTTTGAGATTTCTGGTGTCATCTGTTTGCCAGGGTTTTAGGGGTCGAGGCCTGATTTTGTGTGTTGTGAGGGGAGCGAGCTCGTCCAGGGTGGAGGACAGGGATTTATTATAGATGGACGTGGCTTGGTTGGGGGAGGACAAGGGAGAGATTTTTTCATATTGGTGGTCGGTAGCAGAATAGAGGAGAGAAGGGGTGAAGTGGCGAAGGTTTCTATGGGTGATGGTTAAGCGATTGGAGGGAAAGGTTGTGGAAGACAGGGAGAGAGAGAAACTAATAAGGTGGTGGTTGGAGAGAGGAAAAGGATTGTTGGAGAAGTTGCATGGAGCACATAGGTAGGAGAATACAAGGTCAAGGGTGTTTCCATCAGAGTGAGTAGAAGCATGTACCCATTGCTTCAGGTCAAATGAAGAGGTTAGACTAAGAAGTTTTGAAGTAGCAGGAGTGTTTATATTAACAGGGATGTTGAAATCACCCAGAAGGATTGTGGGAATTTCAGAAGAGAGGAAGTAGGGTAGCCAGGCAGAAAATTCATCAAGGAAATCTGACAACGGTCCAGGAGCCCGGTAGAGCACAGCAATTCTTAGGGAGGTTGGAGAATAGACGTGTACAGTGAGCTTCAAATGATGAGAGGGAAAGAGAGGGAGGAGAGTGAATAACCTGGAAGGTGCTCTGTGGGGATAGGAGGAATCCCCTTCCACTTCCCTTGTGTCCATTAGGCCTAGGAGAGTGAGTGCAGAGAAGGCCGCAGAGGGAGAGGGAAGCAGAAGGAGTGTCATATTCATGGAGCCAGGTTTCGGTGATAGCAAGTAGATTAAAGGAATTAGTGATAAAGAGGTCATGAACAGCAGTGAGTTTGTTGCAGACACAGCGGGCATTCCAAAGGGCACAGGAGAAGGGGAGGGGGGGTTGGTTTTGGGAGGAAAGGGAATGGAGACTAAAGTGCATAGATTGCAACTACTGCCAGAGGGTGGGGTGATGGGTGTGTTGGGTACAGTCGAAGGGAGGCCCAGGGTTTGGGGAAATATCTCCAGAGGCTAGGAGAAATAGAAGAGTAATTCTGGGTGTTTTGTTAGCATGTGGGCTTAGAGTTAGAAAGAGGTGGTGAGTGCAGCAATAGGGACATGGGAGAAGTGAGGATGATATGTACAGATTGTGGGGTGGGGAAGAGGGGTGAAGAAAAGAGAGTTTGAGGAGAGAGGCTGCAATTGTGAAAAGGAGAGGTAAAGAGTGCATGTTTTGTAGAGGAAGGTGAGATGATTTGGAACTGAGGATACCTGCAGTCTGGAAGTTTGCAATAGCTATCACAGCAGACTTTTCACATAGCAATAAAGACTGCAGGAGGAGCAAAAGGGCAAGATTGTAAAAGATAAGGGAAGCCATAATTTAGGTAAGACTTAGAGGCTAAATAAACACCAACATGACTACAAATGGAATTGAAACAGCAGTGACAAATGCAGGTTTACCAAAAGTCATGAGCAGTCATTCAATGTTCAGTTTGAGGTAGATTGGTGAAGTATAAATGCAGGTTTACCAAAGGTCATGAGCAGTCATTCAATGTTCAGTTTGAGGTACATGGGTGAAGTATAAATGCAGGTTTACCAAAAGTCATGAGCAGTCATTCAATGCTCAGTTTGAGGTAGATGGGTGAAGCATAAATGCAGGTTTGCCAAAAGTCATGAGCAGTCATTCAATGTTCAGTTTAAGGTAGATGGGTGACGTATAAATGCAGGTTTACCTGTGAAGAGAGGAGAGATGTTCAGATGGATGGATGAATAGTGCGAAGAGCGGAAGTGCCCACTTATTTAAAGAACCCCACTTTTTTGGAAGAACCCCTTGTATATGTTCACCCTTGTATGTATACTCCTCAAGCTTCATCCACGCTACCTGCTGGGTCCCTGACCTGACTCTGCTGAAGCTTTCCCACTTCTTCACCGTCCCCGGCAAGTGAAAAAGGCTGCTCTGGTACTTCTTCAGACTTCCATATTCTGGCCTCTGATAACAGGAGTGGTTGTCCCTTGGTGGCAACTCTTTCCCCTTTACCTCTGGCCTTTACCTATGGGCCCAGTGCACCCAGCAAGTACCCAGCAGCACCCAGGCACTGGAAAGGATTCTACAATACTGTGAGCACAGTATGCAAGTTACTGAAAGATGGCAAGTGGTTCAGATGTGAAGTTTGCAATAGCAAAGCTGAACAACGGCAATTACCAGCTGTGGAAATTCAAGCTAGAGATGATTCTCAGCAAGGATGACTTGTGGCAAGTGCTGATTACAGATAGACACACAAACGGAGAGACAGAGAAATGGGACAGAAGAGATAGGCAAGCAAAAGCAAACATAAGCTTACTAGTGGAAGATGACCAGCTTATCCACATAAGAACAGAGAAAACGGCCAAAGGTATATGGACTTTATTACAATAACTGCACAAGCATTCAAGCCTCAACAGTAAGCTGTTTGTACAAATAAAGCTTTATAAGATGAGACTAGAAGAAGGCCAACAAATGTGTGACCACGTGAAAGCTAGAGATCATAGAGCAGCTGCGCGCCATTAGAGAGGACAGCAAAGATAACCATATTGGTGTCCTGCTCCTCTGCAACCTTCCAGAGACATATACTGCCCTTACTAATGCCTTAGAAACCAGACCTGAGCAGGAGCTGAAACTAGAATACGTCAAAGGGAAATTAATTGATGAACATGACAGAAGGAAAGAAAATACACACCATGATGTCAAAGCTCTTAAAATATACAAATGCACAAAGCACAACAAAGAAAGCAGAGCCTGTTTTTGCTGTAAAAGGGTCCGTCACTTAAAAAAGGACTGTTCTATCTGGAAAGCCAAGTAGCGAAAGGTAACACTATCCACAAAAAAAAGAGTCAAAACAGCCACAAAGGAAACTGCAGATGGCAAGCCATGAGGCTGGTGCATAGACTCAGGAGTGACAAGCCACATGATTAGCGATGAGACCTTCACAAACATTGATTGCAGTGCAAAAGACAAAGTTTTCCTAGCAAACAGGAAAATCAACTCGCCGAAGATAAAGCCCAGGGCTTCCTGAACTGCATTACACCACAAGGCCAGCAGAGTATTCTTGTAAAGAAAGTGCTGTATGTCTCAGAACTAGAAGGCAGCCCTCTATCAGTGAAAAGTCTTGCAAACAATGGTCTCACAGTTAAGTTCCAGGGTGATGAATGAAATCACAATGATAAGCGATTCCTCGAAAAAGGAAAACTGGATGATCACCTATACAAGCTCATCACCACAGACCAGCAAGCCAATATAATCTTACATGACCTACTGATAGGGCAGCACAGATGAGAAGCCTCAAAGTGAATGAGCAGGAAGCCTCAGAGCTCTTCCTATTCATTCATCTGTGCAGCTGAGGTTGCAGAGAAACTCAGCTGTCAGGAAGGCTGTATGGGGCCCTGTGATTTCTAACAGCAGCCCTGCTTATGGCACATGGGGCTGGGGTACAGAAGTCCAGAAGCTATACAGGACATTATAAAGAGAGGCTTATCAGAAGATTTGACAATAGAGCCTTGCAAAGTGCCCATAAAATGCAAGTGCTGCATTGAAGCAAAAGCCACACGTGCTCCCCTTCCACAGGCATCTCAAGAAAAACCACTCACCCCCTACACAGTGACGTATGCGGTCCAATGAAAACTCCGACGCCAGGCGGGAACAGATATCTACTGACTTTCATTGATGATGATTATTCCAGATACACGACTGCTTATCCAATGAAACATCAGAGAAACTTCAAGAGTTTGTTGCCATGTCTAGCAACAAATTTCAATGGAAACCAGGAATAATATGCAGCAACAATGGGGGAGAATACATAAGCAAAGAAATGGCCTCATATCTGAAGAGACAAGGAATAGTACACCAGACAACCACACCATACACTCCTGAACAAAACGGTGTAGCAGAAAAGAAAAATCTCACTCTTATAGAAATGGCCAGGTGAATGTTATCGGATGCCAACCTACCTTACAATTACTGGGGAGAAGCAGTCATGAATGCAACCTACCTATAGAACAGACTACCCTCAAGTGCCATTAAAAGTACTCCAATCGAAATGTGGCATTGATCAAAGCCTAGCTTAGGGCACATCAGAGTGTTTGGATGTAAAGCATATGTCTATATTCCAAGTGAAAAGTGATCCAAGCTAGAGAACAGAGCCATAGAGAGCATTCTAGTAGGCTATAGCGAGCAAATTAAGGGTTACAAAATCCTACACCCAAAGACTAACAAAGTGACAATAAGCCATCATGTTTATTTTGATGAAAGCCTATCACCAGAAACACCGATCCCTGAAAGCTGTGAAGTGAGTATGCCAAACAAACCAAAAGAAAAGGTCGACCAAAGAGAACCAGAGGAGGAATCAGAACAAGGGGTGAAACTCACATTGCGTAAACCAAGTTCCCCATCAGATTCTAATGAACTATCTGAAATCAGAAGATCCACTCGGACTACAAAGGGGATACCACCCCGCAAGCTGTCATACACTGTCAAAACACAGCATACTTGAACAAACATCCTGGGAAGACATAGGAAAACTGCCAAAACATGAAGCCAATAAATGAAGAGAGGCAGCAAAAGAAGAATTAAAGTCACTTCAAGAAAATAAAACCTGGACACTCACAGAGCTCCCTCCTAACCGCAAAACTATAGGAAATAAGTGGACTTTCAAAGTAAAGTCAGATGCAGAAGGGAATATCCACAAATACAAAGCCAGACTAGTTGCCAATGGTTACTCCCAGAAATTTGGTGAAGGTCAGAGTGCTTCCTAGCTTTGTAACCAGAAAGGGCATGCAAATGAAGCACCTAGATGGTAAAACTGCTTTCCTATATGGAGACATTAAGGAAGATCCCTACATGGAGCAACCACCAGGGTTTGAACAACCTTGTGCGTAAACTTCAAAAGAGTGTCTACGGTCTTAAGCAATCTGCAAGGATGTGGAATGAGAAAGTGAATGAAGTGCTTACTAGAGAGGGATTCTCAAGAAGTAAAGCAGACCCCTGTCTCTACTGCATGAATCAAGAAGACAGATGGATATATATCCTTATCTATGTTGATTACATCATCACTTGTTTTGAACAAGAAGGGGATTATAATCAGATAGCTCACAAGCTAAAATAATTTTTTTAAATCAAAGAGCTTGGGAACATTAGCTACTATCTGAGAATCCAAATAGAGAGAGAAGATGGAAGTTATCTTCTCAACCAATCTCAGAAAATCTCTGAAATCTTGGAACATTTCCATATGCAAGATGCAAAGCAAGTGAAAACTCCTATGGAACAAGGCTATCTAAAGAACAATGAAGCAGAAAACGTGCTACCCAACAACGATATGTATCGCAGAGAAATCTGTAAGCTGCTATATATTGCCACTGTGACAAGTTCAGACGCAGTGGGCATACTGAGCAGGAAAGTCTCAGCTCCCTATCAGTGTGACTGGAACGCAGTAAAAAGAGTGATGCAGTACCTCAAAGGAACAATTCAGATGAAGTTACGGTTAGCGGCAACATCACATCCAAAACTGGTTGGATATGTGGATGCTGATTGGGCCAGGGACTGCACATATTGCAAATCCACATGTGGATTCATCTTCCAGTATGGTGAAGGAAACATAACTTGGTCTAGTTGAAAGCAAATAACTGTCGCTCTACCTTCAACTGAAGCAGAGTGCATTGCAGCAGCATACGCATGTCAAGAAGCGATATGAATTCGTCAACTTTTTGTGGACGTTGGGATAAACATGTGAAACCCGATTCCCATTTTTGAAGACAAACGGGGATGCATAAAGCTTACGCAATCAGAAAGGGTCAATCCTAGGACCAAACACATTGACGTCAAGTATCACCTACTGAGGGACAATCAAGAGCAAGGTGTTATTGACATTTAATTAATACCGCCCATCAGAGGAGATGACTACTGATGCACTCACCAAACCTTTACCGAAGGAACATAATAGTTATATCCAGAAGAAGATGAATATAATTTGACAAAGCACATGCTGTTGAGAAGGGGTGTTGGAAGAGCAACAGCATAGTAGCTTTATATACTGTGAACTATACATATGCATTATATCTGTAGCTCTACCCCCCGCAGGAGCTGCTGAATTATTGTGCCCGGGTTTCCCTTTCATTATCCTGCAGCCAGTTACACGGTATCTCCACACAGCCAGATGCACACACTATTCTGCTCGTTATCTTCAATGACCAGTCCAGGGGATGGGTTTTTTTTGTTTGTTTTTTTGGAACTTGGATAGGAGAAGGGAAGGGAATTAGTAGGATACTCCAAGTTAACTATTCACAAGCGAGGACAACTTCTTTATAGAACTGGGTAGCAGACTGTCAGCAACACTAAGCAGCAGGATGAATAGGATGAAACAAGTCCCTTTTTAAGCAGAGAGAATTAGCCTGACTTTGCTTCTTCAAGACACTAGCCATTGTCTCCTTTAGCTTACACACCCAGTATGCTGACTTCTAGGACCAAGAGGGGGATTTTAGCAACACACTTAGTCTCAGAGATCCCTTTAGGGGGTCTGTATTCACACAATGTCCTGGGACAATTGGTAGCCTCCTTACAACTTCCAAGCGACACTCCATGCCAGTGATTCCAGACAGGATCCGTGGACGCCCACCCTCAGGCAGCTTGCAGAGGAACTCTGGGTTGTAGCTTTAGTGTTTCAGGCCAACCAGAACCTCTCTCCTCAGTGTGCTCTTCAATACAAATAGAGTCACCCAGCATGCAATGGGGCACCTCCCCTGCTAATTGGCCAAGGCTGTATCTATATCCATGCTCCCACCTGCTGGGTTTCCACCCACTGATCCAATATGTTCTATTAATATTGGGTCAGTGTAGAATCTCCCCAGACAGCATGAATCAGCACCAGAGCAAACTGAGCAGACCTTACTCATCAATCATTGCTCTCTGTTAAGCAGACAGTAACAAAATTTGCCTGTCTGCCTCCCTGTTAAGCAGAGAAGCCAAAAACGATGTACACTCTCTAGCACCTACCTAGGAGGGTGCTACATCTACCCTCCTCATTGGCTCTGGGCAGCCGCACCAACAAAAATATTTACCAAAAAATCTAGGTGGAGTATCCCACAAACTTGGAAAAGGGGAAAAGGGAAATAACAAATGAACAGGGCCATGGGGAATACCCCATATGTGGCCGGTATGTACAAAAATAAGTTAAGGTGAAAAAATGTATATCTCTGCTGTGCAAAATATCTACAAGTTAAGGTAGAACTCTACCAGATACACTTTATTAGTGCACCCCCCCCCTCCACCAAACATAAAAATGTTTAGAGGAGGGGGTAAAAATAACCAACCATAACTACGCTACACAATATAGTACAGTCACATATTCACAATGGAATGCCTCAGCTGAGGTGTGGAAGCTCCTTGCAGTCCTGCAAAGGAAAAGAGAAAATATTCAAGCATGAAATCTATACATCATGAGTAACTGATAGTGGGGGCATCCTCTCCTCAGAGGTGATCTTCTTACCAGGCATGCATCTACCACTACATTCATGTAAAGGCATCTGTATGGATCCTGCCCCCAAGGGCAACGCTTGACACGTCGTCTCTTTGTATACCTGAAAAAGACAAGCAAACATCCTACCAACCTATCTGACTAGGCATTTTTTTTTAGGAATGACTTTGAACCTTTTTGCAAAGTAACACAATAATGCAAAAGTCCCTTTGAGTATCTGGGTCCTGAAGTTTTGGCCCTCTGCCTGGTCAAACCCAAGAACCAGCTGCACTGGGGAAGCTTCCCAGTAGAAGTCATTTTCTTTGACTCTTCACTTATATGAACAACTGAAGAGTGTGCTCTGTCTGAGTTCTCTGACCCTGTGTGTGCGCTCTGTCTGAGTTCTCTGACCCTGTGTGTGCGCTCTGTCTGAGTTCTCTGACCCTGTGTGTGCGCTCTGTCTGAGTTCTCTGACTCTGTGTTCTCTGCCTGTGTGTTCACTGTGTGCACTCCGTCTGTGTGTGCTTCCCTTCCACCCTTCTGTAATGATACATTCAACACACAGAGTCAGAGAACACACAGACAGTGCACACACATAGTCAGAGAACACACAGAGTCAGAGAACACACAGAGTCAGAGAAATCATAGACAGAGAACACACAGAGTCAGAGAAATCATAGACAGAGCACACACAGAGTTATAGAACTCACAGGCAGAGCACACACAGAGTTATACAACTCTCAAACAGAGAGCACACAGAGTCAGAGAACACACAGTGAGCACACAGAGTCAGAGAACACACAGTGAGCACACAGAGTCAGAGAACACACAGTGAGCACACAGAGTCAGAGAACTCAGACAGAGAACACACAGAGTCAGAGAACACACAGACAGAGAACACAAGAGTCAGAGAGCACACAGACAGAGAACACAAGAGTCAGAGAACACACAGACAGAGAACACACAGAGTCAGATAACTCACAGACAAAACACACAGAGTTAGAGAACACACAGACAGAGAACACACAGACTTATAGAACTCACAAGCAGAGAACACACAGTCAGAGAACTCACAGACAAAAAACACAGAGTTAGAGAACACACAGACAGAGAATACACAGACTTATAGAACTCACAAGCAGAGAACACACAGAGTCAGAGAACTCAGACAGAGAACACACAGAGTCAGAAAACACACGGATGGAGCACACAGTCAGAGACCTCAGACAGAGCACACAGTGTCAGTGAACTCACAGACAGAGAACACACAGAGTCAGTGAACACACATATGGAGCACACAGAGTCAGGGAACTCACAGACAGAGCACACACAGAGTCAGAGAACTCACAGACAGAGAACACACAGAGTCAGAGAACTCACAGACAGAGAACACACAGAGTCAGAGAACTCACAGACAGAGAACACACAGAGTCAGAAAACTCACAGACAGAGAACACACAGAGTCAGAGAACTCACAGATGGAGGACACAGAACCAGAGAACTCACAGATGGAGGACACAGAGTCAGAGAACACCGATACAGAGCACACACAGAGAGACAGAGAACACACAGACAAAGCACACAGAGTCAGAGAACACACAGAGCCAGAGAACTCACAGACAAAGCACACAGAGTCAGAGAACACACAGAGTCAGAGAACACACAGACAGTGAACACAGACAGAGGACACAGACAGAGAACACACAGAGTCAGAGAACTCACAGATGGAGGACACAGACAAAGAACACACAGAGTCAGAGAACACACAGAGTCAGAGAACTCACAGAGTCAGAGAACACACAGAGTCAGAGAACTCACAGATGGAGGACACAAACAGAGAACACACAGAGTCAGAGAACTCACAGAGTCAGAGAACACACAGAGTCAGAGAACTCACAGATGGAGGACACAGACAGAGAACACACATAGTCAGAGAACTCACAGAGTCAGAGAACTCAGAGAGTCAGAGAACACACAGAGTCAGAGAACTCACAGAGTCAGAGAACACACAGAGTCAGAGAACTCACAGATGGAGGACACAGAGTCAGAGAACACACAGAGTCAGAGAACTCACAGAGTCAGAGAACTCAGAGAGTCAGAGAACACACAGAGTCAGAGAACTCACAGAGTCAGAGAACACACAGAGTCAGAGAACTCACAGATGGAGGACACAGACAGAGAACACACAGAGTCAGAGAACACACAGATGGAGGACACAGAGGCAGCGAACACAGAGAGTCAGAGAACACACAGATGGAGGACACAGACAGAGAACACACAGAGTCAGAGAACACACAGAGTCAGAGAACATAGAGTCAGAGAACTCACAGATGGAGGACACAGACAGAGAACACACAGAGTCGGAGAACTCACAGATGGAGGACACAGAGTCAGAGAACACACAGAGTCAGAGAACTCACAGGCAGAGAACACACAGATGGAGGACACAGAGTCAGAGAACACACAGAGTCAGAGAACTCACAGGCAGAGAACACACAGATGGAGGACACAGAGTCAGAGAACTCACAGAGTCAGAGAACTCACAGATGGAAGACACAGAGTCAGAGAACTCAGACAGAACACAAAGGACACAAAAACATGTTGAGGCCCTACTGAAAAATATTGTCCACACTATGTGAAGTATTTAACTTTTGAAATGAACAATTTAAGGAACAAGCACTTTTTGCTGATATTCTTTATTGGAAGGGAAGTATGTGAAATATAAGATGTTCCATTGATAACATTGTAATCTGCAGGCCGTCAGGTAATATCAGGTAAGCGCTGACTCATCCATTGGGAGAATACACATCTCTGACTTCCGCCTATCTGCTGATCCTTATAAAGGTAGTTTTATTCTTCCTGCTGGATTCTGAAATAAGTAAGATAAAAGAAGCCTGCCAGATCCTATACCACTGGAGACCCCAGCAATGAATGAAGTGGGTGACTGAGACCACAACCACCCACCCAAGACAGAAATACCAAATTTGGTTTCAGTGAACTATAAACACTACATGTTCAATGGCATTCATTTATTTCTGGGTGGCAATCTGATGTTATTAGTGTGTCGCACATTTCACCATGCATTGAGCCGTTCCCTGGAATTACCCCAGGGGTGATTAGCCCGTGATGCGGCGGAAATGAACAGAACATGCCCATTACACATAGCAATGATTGCCTATTGGATCACAGGCCACTGCGGTTTCTAATTATACCTCGGAAATCCTGCTGCACCTGATTCACATTGCTACCAAGAAACAAGCCTGCATAATGAGCTCTGAGTCACAAAGTCAGTGCGCATGGTGTAAAATTAGCTCCATTCCCCGCAATAAAATGAGGATTTTTATTGAATTATTGTGACAATCTGAGACAATTTGCCTTCTGTGGATTTTTGTAGCACTATGAGCCAGAGACAAAGATGTGTTGCTAAACATAAAAAAAGATTTGAGATGCTAAATAAAGTGTTTCCTGACAAACTGGTCCAGAGATCACGCAGAATAAATGCTATTATAGGCCTGGATATTTATAAAGAATAAGAAATGAAAACTCAAAATCTTCAAGTAGAGCTAAAGGCAAAACTTTTGTTTTTCTATTTTTGGATAGCGTAAGACTTGCGTCTAAATTGCTGCAATCCGTGCTCAAACTACTTTTCAGAAGCATTTGACAGGCATGTAACACCTCCTCACCGCCTGTTTTAACCCTGTAAATGCTGCAACTGCATGCATTGCATTCAACCCATTGGGTCGTATTTGGGACAGTACTGCCCTGCTGAATGCAACAGGTGTCATCATTTTTGCCACAAGCCCAAAGGAAAGCATTGCAGCATGTGAACACCCCCATCCACCTTTGCAGCTTAAGAGGAGAGGTTAGAGGGTGCTAAAAACGTGGTTCAACTTTTTTTGAAATGGAGGATTCTCCCCACTGGGGACACAACAATAAAAACCCTTGCTGTAGCTTCATGGGTAGCAGAGGTCGCAATCGCGACCCTGCCCATGCTCCAGGGGGCCTCCTGTCACATTCAGTTTTACACCTGGGCAGGAGAAGTGGCGGGGGTGGCATATACAGGAACAGATCCCCTCCACTTTTCTCCTGCAGCCGCTGAAAGCCTGCCTCTCTGATGGGGATCGGTTCTTGTATATTTCACCCACACAGCCCCTTAGGGTTGCCACCTCATTCCATTAAAACCAAATCCATATTGATTTCACGGGTTCTGTGGCTGATTAACCACTTGACAACTGGGCACTTAAACCCCCTTCCTAACCAGACCAATTTTCAGCTTTCAGTGCTCTCACACTTTGAATGACAATTACTCAGTCATACTACACTGTACCCATATGAAATTTTCGTCCTTTTTTTCACACAAATAGAGCTTTCTTTTGGTGGTATTTAATCACCACTGGGGTGTTTATTTTTTGAGCAATAAATGGAAAAATACCGAAAATTTTGTAAAAAAAATGCATTTTTCTTTATTTCTGTTATAACATTTTGCAAATTAGTAATTTTTATTCGTAAATTTTGGCCAAAATTTATACTGCTATATGTCTTTGGTAAAAATAACCCAAATTAGTGTATATTATTTGGTCTTTGTGAAAGTTATAGAGTCTACAATCTATGGTGCCAAT
>BLSH010274036.1:825812-837755 GCA_018402905.1 Glandirana rugosa
CACCGTCGCCTCCACTGAAGGCGAGGGTGTCTCTGGTACTGGCGGGCCCCTGGCTGCTCCCCCCCTGTCGGCGAGAGGCACACGGCTTGAGACGTCTGGGTCGCGCGAGAGCGTACGGCTCATGGTCTCTGTGGGAGCGGAAGTCACCTCCGCTGCCACAGTGACCCGCCCCCGGCCCCACATCCAATCACCCTGAGCGGAGGCTCAGGCAGCCAATCAGCCTATGCATGCCGCAGGAACAAGCGGACATGCATAGGCTTTAATGGCCGACCAATAGGCTCACTACTTGGCTGTCATGTGACAGCCAAGGAGCCGAAAAGAAAAAAAAAAAAAAGAAAGTCAATGTTCCGGCGCCACCTGTAGGTGGGCGGGGTTGACTTTTTTTTTTTTTCGTCTTTTGCCGGCGGGGAGGCGGCGCCCCAGCACCCCTCCCACACCAGCCGCCGCTGGTGGAAAACTAACACTGCACATCACCCTGAACACACCATCCCCACTGAGAAACATGGTGGTGGCGGCATCATGTTGTGGGGATGCTTTCCTTCAGCAGGGACAGGGAAGCTGGTCAGAGTTGATGGGAAGATGGATGGAGCCAAATACAGGGCAATCTTAGAAGAAAACCTGTTAGAGTCTGCAGAATACTTGAGGCTTGGGCGGAGGTTGACTTTACAGCAGGACAATGACCCTAAACATACAGCCAAAGCTACAATGGAATGGTTTAGATCAAAGCATATTCATGTGTTAGAATGGCCCAGTCAAAGTCCAGACCTAAATCCAATTGAGAATCTGTGACAAGACTTGAAAATTGCTGTTCACAGAAGCTTTCCATCCAATCTGACAGAGCTTCAGATATTTTGCAACAAAGTATGGGCAAACATGTCACTCTCTAGATGTGCAAAGCTGGTAGAGACATTCCCAAAAATTATAGCCTGAAGCAAAAAAAAAAAATAAGCATAGGGCTACCATGGCTGGGGGGGGGGGGGGGGGCAGGGAATCAGGGACAGAGAGGGTTAAAAAAAGTTCAGGATGTCAGTAGGTAGTGACTTACTGGTTGGTGGGTTTGTCCTGCATTGCCTGCCTGGAGCTTCATCCATTGCCCACATCCTCCTACGGGCGACCTGGACTCCCTGCTTGGTTAGCTGCGGTCAATGGCCGCAGCGATTGGCACCGAGTGGCTGCAGCAGCAGGTCCCTGTGCTGCTGGGAGCTGCCTGTTCTGAGCGGAATCCTCGCCGGGGGGGTAGATTCAGACTCTTCGGCAAAATTATTTGCCAGCGTGATCATACTCAATTTTTTTCTACATTGCTATGTGTACATGGTATACGGTATCAAGCTTGTAATGCTATGATTTTTATCTTGTAAAACTTTTTAACAAATTACCATGTATGCATTTTACTTTTTATACTGTATTTTTGGGAGTGCCTTTACCCATAAAGTCTCAGGGGTAAGTCTGTTCTAGTCTACAATTTGTCTAGGGAAGTGGTAATAGGCCCTTTTTTTCCCGCCCACAGCCCAATCGACCCCAACTGGGTTGTTGTCATATTTTCAGTGGTTCAATTCTCATTACAGCCCGTAGCAGTGCTCCTTTCTGGTGTGCAGGTGTTGATCCTCAGGGCAGTGCCCCTCCTTCCAGCAGCATTGGGTCCAACAGAAAAATCAGCTGCCATGGCCCAGCGGTTTGGTCCAGTGGTGCAGTGGCGCTGGAGCGAGATTGGGCGGCCTGGGCCTTCTGTGGTTGGTGTGGCTGCACCGGAACATACGGCTGTCGTTGGATTATCGGGTGTGGGGCCCTCCGGGTCTAAGGAGCAGCTGTCAAGCTCCAACAATGGTGGTGTCCCCCGTCGTGCTACAACGGTGGATTTCTGAACTGTGGCTGAGGGGTCTGGTCCTGGTCAGCCTGGTAAGTGCCCCTCTCCTTCTTTGTCTTCTTTCCTGCATACTTTGTCTGCATTGTTAGGAGTGAGGGGGATAAGGGCCTCATGGTGGGTTCTGGCAACCCTTTCCCCATAGTTTGAGTATCCCTCCTCATCTACGCAGTGGGCTCAGGTCCACTGGGTCAGGGACAACTATGAGTTGGTAGGATTTACTGTCGGGTCTGCGTTCCCTGGTGCAGCGTTTTTTAGGCAGGTTCCCCCTCCTAGTGCCTCGCTGGTGTTGGCTCGGGTGTAGGATCCTCTGGTTGGTGAGAACTATGTCATCCCTGGCTGGGCAGTGCCAGCTGCAGTGTTGGGTTCTGGGGTGGTTCCTTAGGCGACGTCAGGGTACATAGCAGTTCCTGGCATGGTGGGACGGCTGTTTCGGACACGCTGAGGGACGTGGTTAGGAGTACGGACGCGGTTCATTTGGTCGACGCAGCTTAAGGCAAGGTTTATGTCTGTCTTGCAGGTCCTTTAGGTGCACATCTTAAACCTGAAGTGCAGGGTAAAAAATTGGGCGGGATGGAAATTTTTCACATTGTTGCCCCTGGACAATTTTAACCTTGATAGGATTAAACCTGCGGAATCCAAGTAGGAGGATGAGGAATAGCGTTGGTATCACTTGAGTCCACAAATGTTTGGCATGGGGTGTATGGCGGCGTGGATTGGCTGTGTTATGAGGCACCATTTTGTTAATGGAAGGCCATTTGGCAACCGTTACACAGGATCATAAGGGACATCAGTTTCTGGAAGGAACTTCTGGCATCGGCACGTGCCTCTAGTACATTTCTCCAGGAGCGGCTGGGAGTCTGACTGTCTCGCTGTTTCAACGCAGGAAAGGCCCGTTACGGTCACTAGGGGGAGAAGGGCAGGACTCCGGTGAGGTGGACAGGATGGCCCCCTTTCTAAATAGATACTCGGACCAGTCAGCAGCCCAGTTATTGGAGGCCGTTTTTCCAAGGGATTTTTGACTCTGCGTGCCCTTGCTCATGTTATGCTCGTAGCTGATAGCTCATGGTCTGAACATTTGCACCCGGAGGTTTGCAGAGAACCCGCCAAGTAAGTGTTGTTGGGGGGCATGAGTGGCCCAGTTGCACACTTTCCCCTGGAGCATTTGGTGGTTTCACCTTGGGGCGTGGTACCACAGAAGGGCCCAAAGGAGTTCCGCTTGATACACTATCTTTCCTTCACCAAGGGTGGGTCTGTTAACAATGCAACAGACCTGTAGGCATGCACATGCACGTGTCCTATATAGGTGCAGCATTACAGTTGCGTCTCACTCTTGGCAAAGATAGAAATTGAGGCTATTGCCGCTCCACCACACAGTTTTCATCTTTTGGGTTGTAGATGGGTGGATGCATTTACGTGGAGCACTGCCATGGGTTGTTCCATCTCTTGCGCCTTTTTTGAGACTTTTGTCTCTATCATTCGTTGGGGTCCGGGATTTCTCGGGTGTCATTTCCGTCATTCTTTATTTGTATGACTTTCTCTACATTGGCCCTCCTTCCTTTAATATATGTGGTGTTGTGCTGTCTACTGTTTAGCAAATCGCAGAGCGTTTTGGGATCTCTCTTGTGGCGATGATTGAGGGCTCAACTTCACTAATTCAGTTCTTGGGGATAGTCATTGATTCACAGGCTATGGCATGTTGTTTACCTGAGTATAAGCTGCTCACTCATCAGGAGGAGGTGCGGCTCATTTTCGGCAAATCATGAGCTTCAGCTGCGTCAATTAGTCTCTGTTGGACAAGCTGCCGCATTATGCTGGGGGGTAGAGTATTTTCACTGCGGCTGCCACGGCTGGGGAGCATTCCCCCCAGGCATTTTATTATATTGACTGAGGTACATAGGGAAGATCTTAGGAGGGAACGTTTTTCTGGTGACTTTTAATGGATGGTCTCTAGATGACTGGGCCGGTCAGCAACTGCATTCTAAATCTTTACACGGATGCTGTCGGCTCCTCGGGGTATGTAGTATACTTTGGTGTTCAGAGGAGTGCAGAACGTTGGCCCACCAGCTGGTAGAAGATGGGTTTCTTTAGGAATTGGGTTCTTCTCAAACCTTTTACAGTACTAGTTGCCATAGAGAAATGGGGGGGGGGGGGGGGGCTCGGAATCAAAATCCAGCTCCACTGTTACAACCTTAGTGTTGTCCAAGTCATCAATCATTTTTCCGGGTTGTCTCTGCTGGTAGTTCGGCTTCTACGGCATCTTGTTTGAGTTGTCTTCAATTTGATGTATCCTTATATGCTGTTCATCTTCTGGGGGGCTAAGAATACGTTAGCTAACGATTTGTCTCGCTTGTCCGCGGCAGCTGTGGCAAATTGCATTGGAATCACCTCCTGATTGATTAGTAGCTCCTGGAGCGAGTTGCCATGGTTTGGTTTTCATACTCCAAGGTCTGGCGGGATTGATGGGAGCTTCTGCATTGGGCCTGGGGGGGACATGGTCAGTCCAGAGGTTAGGGTGTGTCAATCTCTGCCATTAACCGTAAATTGGCTGGTCTGGCTTCTTTGATCAAGTGGTGGGGCATTCCATATTTCACCAAGGTTTTTTGGTTAAACAGGCCATGAGAGGGTATCCGAAGGGTTCTAGTAGGCCTGATGGGCGTCGGCCAGTCACTGTTGACATCATAAGGGCTTTGTTTCTACAGTTGGGTTCTATTTCCTTTTCAGGGTATAGAGTTCTCTTGTTCCGGGCGGCCTTCCCCTAGCAGTTTTTACGGGGCTCTTCGGTCAGTGAGTTAATCATTACGTTGACAGCTGCTCATAGGCCGGTTTCTGCGGTGGTAGAGTATTTACAGTGTTGCCCTGCAAGGGTGGGCTCTTTTCTCATTGATCTTGATTTGTCAGCCCTGTCCACTTTTCAATTTGTGTCAGTTTTTCGGCACTGTTTAGCGGCCGCTGGTTTATAGTTGGGCAGCTAATTGTCCCACTCCTTTCGCATTGGGGCAGCCGCTTAAGCCGCCACATGGGGTTTGGACAATTGAAACTTAGTGTCAGGTGGGAGTTGGATGGGTTCGAACTTTGTGTGTTCTCCTTTTGTTCAGGGGCTGTAGTAGTGGTGGGTGTTTTTCTGTTGTTGGTCCATTGGTGTCTATGTGATAAGTGTTGTACGTTTATTGTTATGTGCTCTTTGTTGTATTTATTTTTCAGATGCTGCATGTCTCGTTTGGATCTTAGGTCACTCATTTGTATACTGGGGGGCCAAGCGGGCTGATGTCTGGCCTAATGGGCGTCAGTTGGGCATTTCTAGATCCTAGGCTAGCATTTTGTGGATAGGTGTTTTCTGGGAATGTTATGGAGCAGGATGGTCCCGTAAGTTCATAAGTTTGCATGCTGGGATAGGGCTCCTTATGTTCTGGTCACACTTGCTGGTGGCAAGGATTTTAGGTCATATCCATGCGACACCTAGTTCGGGACCTCAACTTTTGACATCCTCTGGCTTCGTATGGCTTTTCCTAGCACAGTGGTGGTTTGGTTGGACATTGTCGGCCGAACGTCTTGGCATTTTGCCAGGTTGGTTGACAAGCTGAACAAAGAACATGTCAAAGTCAATAGGAAGTGGGCAGGTTCATCATGCGTAGCGGAGTTTTCGTGGTTTGGCAGCAGGACCTGGAGGTGGATACCTGGTGGTTTCTGGGCAGTGACAGTGGGCGTCTCAATACAGTGGGCACAGATTTAAGGTCTCTGTGCATACAGAATGGGGTGCAGAGAGCTCTGTTTTTTGGCGGGGCACAAAGGTGTGAGGTTTCACACTTTGTGCTGTGGCGGTTGGGGTCTTTGGAGGCATTGTTAAAATCTGATGTGCTTACCATGTTAGGGACTCATCTAAGGTATGGAGTCCCCTGTGGTTACCATGTTAGGGACCCATCTAAGGAATGTAGTCCCCTGTGGAATGCCAGTTAACTGGTAAGTTAAACAGCGCGGTATCTGCAGAAAGTTGAGGTTGTCCCCAAGCCGGTGTCGTGCGGTTGGGGACTGTGTAAGTGTTACGCAGATACAAAAATGGATACGTGATACTTGGTGCCTCCAAAGATCAGCAACCTTATGTTTATTGTGATTGTATTATTATTTTGGTTCCAGTTATAAGAAAATGTTTGTTCTATTGGTTATTGTTTAATAAATGGCTGTTTTCGGCCAATTTTACTCCAAAATGTGTTCATGTTCTTATTTCATTTTAAGTGGGGTAATAGGCAAGGCAAGAAAACAGTGATTATGTAGGTGGGTGCTAATTACGTTGATGGTACCTTAGGCCCCTTTCACACATACGGACCGTTTGTCCGTTTTTCATCCATCCGTTGACGGATGAAAAACGGACATTAATGCAACTCTATGGAAAAACTGATGACAACTGATGATCAGCTATTTTCATCAGTTTTCATCCGCTTCCGTCAGCATCCGTTTTTTTGAACGGATGAAAGTCCTATTTTTCACCCGTCAAAAAAACGGATCGGACGAAAAACGGATGTAAACTGACGAACGGTCAGTTTTTCATCCGTTTTTGCATTGGTAGTGAATGTAAAAAAAACTGATGAAAAACTGATGACCACGGATGAAAAAACTGTTGAAAAACTGATGTAAACTGATGAAAAACGGATGAAAAACTGATGTAAACTGCTGAAAAAACTGATGAAAAACTGATGAGCACTGATGAAAAACGGATGAAAAACTGATGGATACTTCATCCGTTTTGACGTGACTGAACTGATGAAATGAACGGTCCGTATGTGTGAAAGGACCCTTAGTCAAGTATAGCCCGAAGCAAAAAAGAATTAAAAAAATAAGCGTAGGGCTACCATGACTGGGGGGTCGGGGGAATCAGGGACAGAGAGAGTTAACAAAAGTTCAGGATGTCAATAGGTAGTCAATTACTGGTTGGTGGGTTTACAGTGGGGAGGAGGGGCTGAATGGGGGTCTTGTAGGAGGTCTGGCAAGTACCCGGCATCCGGAGAAGTCACGTGGAGGAAGAACGTTCCTGCCCGCCCGTCCCTACACTGGATCGGCTCTTCTTTAAGTGGTCATGGTGGCCTGGCGATTGGAGTCTTTGGAGGCATTGTTAAAACCTGATGTGCTTACCATGTTAGGGACCCATCTAAGGTATGGGGTCCCCTCTGATTACCATGTTAGGAACCCATCTACGACATGGAGTCCCCTGTGCTTACCATGTTAGGGACCCATCTAAGGTATGGAGTCCCCTGCGGAATGCCAGTTAATTGTGGGTTAACTGGTAAGTTAAACGGTGAGGTATCTGCAGGAGGTTGCGGTTGTCCCCGGGCGGGCGTTGTGCGGCTGGGGACTGTGTAAGTGTTACGCAGATACAAAAGTGCAATGGCGGCTGGTGAAATTTAGGG
Organism: Glandirana rugosa; assembly: GCA_018402905.1. Taxonomy (NCBI): domain Eukaryota; kingdom Metazoa; phylum Chordata; class Amphibia; order Anura; family Ranidae; genus Glandirana; species Glandirana rugosa. Next base: position 833,076 of record BLSH010274036.1, read on the forward strand.
ATGGGGGGGCCAGACCCCGCCCTTCCTTTTTGACCCCTTCCATTTCTCATAAGCCCCACCCCTTATAGTCTCCACCCCTTGTGTCAGGAGTATACAGCTCAGCACAACCAGATAGGGTATATAGCATCACCAGTTAGGAGTATACAGAGTCACCAGATAGCAGTATACACTTACAGAGCCCCAGATAGCAGTGTACAGAGCCCCATATAGCAGTATACAGGGTCACCATAACAGTATACATAGCACCAGATAGAGGTATACAGAATCACCATATAGCAGTATACAGAGCCCCAGATAACAGTATACAGAGCTCCAGATAGCAGTATACAGAGCCCCAGATAGGGTATACAGTCACCAGATAGGGTATACAGAGCCCCAGATACGGTATACAGAGTCCCAGATAGGGTATACAGTCACCAGATAGGGGTATACAGAGTCCCAGATAGCGTATACAGTCACCAGATAGGGGTATAAAGGGTCCCAGATAGGGGTATGCAGGATCCCAGAAAGTGTATACAGTAACCAGATAGGGGTATACAGGGTCCCAGATAGGGGTATACAGGGTCCCAGATAGGCATATACAGTCACCAGATAGAGGTATATAATGTCCCAGATAGTGTTTACAGTCACCAGACAGGGGTATATACGGTCCCAGATAGTGTATACAGTCACCAGATAGGGGTATATACGGTGCCAGATAGTGTATACAGTCACCAGATAGGGGTTTGCGGTGGTTCATGCTCCATGCAGAGTATTGCACATAGTACATATCATAGAAATCTCCATGCAGAATATTGCACATAGTAAATCCCATAGGAAGCTCCATGCAGAATATTGCACATAGTAAATCCCATAGGAAGCTCCATGCAGAATATTGCACATGTCTTAGGAAGCTCCATGCAGAATATTGCACATAGGATATGTCATAGGGAGCTCCATGCAGAATATTGCACATAGTACATGTCACAGGCAGCTCCATGCAGAATCTTGCACATAGTACATGTCACAAGCAGCTCCGTGCAGAATATTGCACTTAGTAAATCCCATAGGAAGCTCCATGCAGAATATTGCACATAGCACATGTCTTAGGAAGCTCCATGCAGAATATTGCACATAGGATATGTCATAGGAAGCTCCATGCAGAATATTGCACATAGTAAATGCCATAGGAAGCTCCATGCAGAATATTGCATATAGTACATGTCATAGGAAGCTCCATGCAGAATATTGCACTTAGTAAATCCCATAGGAAGCTCCATGCAGAATATTGCACATAGTAAATCCCATAGGAAGCTCCATGCAGAATATTGCACATAGCCCATGTCTTAGGAAGCTTCATGCAGAATATTGCACATAGGATATGTCATAGGAAGCTCCATGCAGAATATTGCACATAGTAAATGCCATAGGAAGCTCCATGCAGAATAATGCACATAGGACATGTCTTAGGAAGCTCCATGCAGAGTATTGCACACAGGACATGTCTTAGGAAGCTCCATGCAGAATATTGCACATAGCACATGTCTTAGGAGGCTCCATGGAGAATATTGCACATAGTAGATGTCACAGGCAGCTCCATGCAGAATCTTGCACATAGTACATATCATAGAAAGCTCCATGCAGAATATTGCACATAGTACATGTCATAGGAAGCTCCATGCAGAATATTGCACTTAGTAAATTCCATAGGAAGCTCCATGCAGAATATTGCACATAGCAAATGTCTTAGGAAGCTCCATGCAGAATATTGCACAAAGGACATGTCTTAGGAAGCTTCATGCAGAATATTGCCCATAGTAAATGACATAGGAAACTCCATGCATAATATTGCACATAGCACATGTCATAGGAAGCTCCATGCAGAATATTGCACATAGTACATGTGATAGGAAGCTCCATGCAGAGTATTGCACGTAGGACATGTCTTAGGAAGCTCCATGCAGAATATTGCACATAGGATATGTCATAGGAAGCTCCATGCAGAGTATTGCATATATTACATGTCATAGGAAGCTCCATGCAGAGTATTGCACATAGGACATGTCATAGGAAGCTCCATGCAGAGTATTGCACATACAGGGTCCCAGATATTGTATACAGTCACCAGATAGGTGACCCCCCCCCAAAGTCCGGACAAGTCCCGCACTTACCCCATCTAATAGGCAGGCAGGAGTGTGCAGAGATCGGCATGAGGCCAGCGGCCTGGAGACTGGAGTCCGACTTCTCTCTCCAATGTCCATGGCCAGAAGTGACGCAGAGGCTTCTCCGAGATCAATCACTGCCGTCTATTGGACGGCGGTGATTGATTGACAGTACCAGGAGCCAATAGGTGGCTTGAGGCGCAGAGAAAAGCACCTCAAGGCAGGATTAAACCCGGCCATTGAAGCGTGACGCCTGCAATCATGTGATAGCAACGACGTCACACTTCCCATAGTACACTGTGTTAATTTAAACAAAATTTAAAAACATTTTTTTAAAGGGGACAATTTTTTTGGGGGGGGGAGGGGCAGCGCCTGGGCGTCCCCTATGGGCGGGCCGCCACTGCAAAAGTGGATACGTGACACTTGGTGCCTCCAAAGATCGGCAACTTTATGTTTATTGTGATTGCATTATTATTTTGGTTCCAGTTTTAAGGAAATGTTTGTTCTATTTGGTGATTAGTTAATAAATAGCTGCTTCGGCCAATTTTACCCCAAAATGTGGTCAGCTTCTTATTTCGGTTTAAAGCGGAGTTCCACCCAAAAGTGGAACTTCCGCTTTAAGCGTTGGTGAGCACCTGACATGCCACAATTGGCAGGTCATTTTTTTTTGGGGGGGGGACCCTGTTTTCACAGGGTCCCAGGTCCCACTTCCTCTCCTGGCTCCACAGAGCTGGAAGGAAGTTCACCTGTCCCCCCTCCCTCTCGGCGATCTTCTGGGACACGTCACAGGTCCCAGAAGGTGCACCGGCCATTCACAGCACACAGCACGACAGGGTCCCAGGTCACCCCCCCCCCCCCAAAAAAATGACATGCCAATTATTGTATGTCGGGGGGTCACATTTCCTTAAAGCGGAAGTTACACTTTTGGGTGGAACTCTGCTTTAAAGTGGTTGTCACAGGTTGACAACCACTTTAAGTGGGGTAAAAGGCAGGGCAAGATAACAGTCATTATTTTGGTGGGTGCTGATTATATCGGTGGTACCCTCGTCAAGACTTGCAACTGTAATTGCAGGGAAAGGTGGTTCTACAAAGTATTGCCTCAGGGGGGCTGAATACAAATGCACCCCACACTTTTCACATATTTATTTGTAAAAAATGTGAAAAACCATTTATCATTTTCCTTCCACTTCCCAATTATGTGCCACTTTGTGTTGGTCTATCACATAAAATCCCAATAAAATACATTTACGTTTTTGGTTATGACATGACAAATTGTGGAAAATATCAAGGGGTATGCATACTTTTTTGAGGCACTGTATTGCAACGGGGCCCACAAGCTTCACGCTACGCCTCTGCTTCCCAGCACTGTCCATAACAGGTACTGCTGTCAGACATTGCACTGCATATTATCAGTGGGTGGAATGGGAGCAGACATTTTTCAGAACTACATTTCTTCTGATCTGATCTTAAAAGAAGATAAAATGGTGATTCCCTAATAGTAAATGATTTCAAAAGCTCCTTATTCTAAACCATTTCCTGTGTCTCAACGTGACTCAAGTTCTGCTTTTGTCAGAAATCCTACAAAGAATGGCAGAATTGTTCATTGGGACCCATCGGTACTTCTCATCTACTATATAAGCTGCACTCTGAGAATGAAAGGGATGATTGGGGGTGTCGTAAACTATAATGACAGTTCTGTATTCAGGTGTTTGGTTGAATTAAGTCTATATTGACATTGACATGAGTAGTTTTTACATCTTAGATTGTAAGCTCTAACGAGCAGGGCCCTCTGATTCCTCTTGTACCAAATTGTGATGTATTTGTATTGTCTGTCTTCATTTTTGTAAAGCGCTGCGCAAACTGCTGGCACTATATAAATCCTGTATAATAATAATAATAATATTAAAGCTCAACTGCTGGGATTAATGTATTAGAACCTGTACCTGTCACCTGTACCCCATAATATACCCACTGGGTGAGGGGGGAGCATCAGCCTGAATGAATTAGAGCTACATTTCTTTGCATAGTGCTATTATTTATGTCTGTGAACATACTTATTGTAGTAGAGAGCAGAGTAATGACCTCATTAAGGTGCTACTGCTCCTTCATGGTTCAATTACATTTTGGGTCCTGGTCCAGCCTATATTGCTTAAAGCAGAACCCCAGCCAAGCATTCCAAGAGAAAAATTAATAACACATTAAATATAAAATAACAAATCCAGCTTTTGCTGCAATATCCATCTTCAATTTAGAGATTTTCTGTTTAGGTCATCTAGAGCCCAGGGCTAATATACCAAATTGCATCCCCCCTTTAATAAGTATGAGCATTACGTGTCAGTGAAAACCACCCCCCCCCCCAAAAAAAATTGAACATTAATCTTCATGCTCACCCCCTATCCACCAAGCTCAAATTCTCTCTCTGCCCATATGCCCCAGCACAAGTCCACCCCCCCTCCCCAAAAAAAAAATTCCCCATCCAAGCACAAATCCTCTCCCCTTCTCCAAATTCCCCCTTCCAGTACAAATTCCCCTCCCCAAT
>BLSH010274036.1:837968-851679 GCA_018402905.1 Glandirana rugosa
AAATAGTCTCACCACAGTGCCCAGGGCAGCCTTCCCTCCTGCCCACCCCTTGTCCCGGGCCTGGGTCTAAAAAAATAATTGAACGAATATGGCAAGCATTTGTCCAGCTCTGATAAATTTTCGCTGCATTTTGCTTAATATAACTCCCTCTAGTGGACATAACAGGGCATTTTTATAATTGTGGTATTTCAGAAAAAAATGCTGCATTATGGCCACTAGATGGAGCCGTCTGTATTAGACAAAATACGGTCAGAATTTGCCAAGCCTGGGTGAATGCTTGTCACATTACTCCCAACAAATTTTTTATAACCCGTCCCCTATGTATTTTAGCTGTTTGCCAGTGCTCAGCTTTACTTACACTCTTTAGGATGGACCATACACATTACAATAAAACTGTACAATCATTGCACAGTCTCTTTTACATTTACCAATAACTGTGGCTTTTTTCAGCAGGAGGGTCTGGGGGGTCTATTGTTGTTGGGATGAGGTCTATCAAATTGCATACAAATTACTTAATAGCACAAAAGGATACTTGGTTCTGTATTCTCTAAAAGCGGCGGTACTGAGAGCTAGGTAGGGGGTGGAGCCAAAATACAGTGTTCAGAGGTGGGTAGGGGGTAGAGATGAAGGGTGACTCATAAGGAGGGAGTTCCTGCACCTATTCTCTGAGAAAAAAGCCCTGCCATTAAATATGTAGTACAGAGGCACACCTAAGCAACCCATTTAAAGTAAATGTATTACCTTGTGCGTAGATATACAGGGTGGGCGATTTATATGGATACACCTTAATAAAATGGGAATGGTTGGTGATATTAACTTCCTGTTTGTGGCACATTAGTATATGTGAGGGGGGAAACTTTTCAAGATGGGTGGTGACCATGGCGGCCATTTTGAAGTCGGCCATTTTGAATCCAACTTTTGTTTTTTCAATAGGAAGAGGGTCATGTGACACATCAAACTTATTGGGAATTTCACAAGAAAAACAATGGTGTGCTTGGTTTTAACGTAACTTTATTCTTTCATGAGTTATTTACAAGTTTCTGACCACTTATAAAATGTGTTCAATGTGCTGCCCATTGTGTTGGATTGTCAATGCAACCCTATTCTCCCACTTTTCACACACTGATAGCAACACCGCAGGAGAAATGCTAGCACAGGCTTCCAGTATCCGTAGTTTCAGGTGCTGCACATCTCATATCTTCACAGCATAGACAATTGCCTTCAGATGACCCCAAAGATAAAAGTCTAAGGGGGTCAGATCGGGAGACCTTGGGGGCCATTCAACTGGCCCACGACGACCAATCCACTCTCCAGGAAACTGTTCATCTAGGAATGCTGGAACCTGACACCCATAATGTGGTGGTGCACCATCTTGCTGGAACTATGATGTCGGTGATAGGGAATTTCTGGCCATCAAGTCGGCTTTGGAGGAATGGTGGTACCTCCTGGAAGGAGCAGCTCACCCGGTATTGGTTTTTACTGACCATAAAAACCATAAAAAAAACATATGCTGTGAAGATACATTGAACACATTTTATAAGTGGTCAGAAACTTGTAAATAACTCATGAAAGAATAGTTACGTTAAAACCAAGCACATCATTGTTTTTCTTGTGAAATTCCCAATAGGTTTGATGTGTCACATGACCCTCTTCCTATTGAAAAAACAAAAGTTGGATTCAAAATGTCCGACTTCAAAATGGCCGCCATGGTCACCACCCATCTTGAAAAGTTTCCCCCCTCACATATACTAATGTGCCACAAACAGGAAGTTAATATCACCAACCATTCCCATTTTATTAAGGTGTATCCATATAAATGGCCCACCCTGTACTTTAATACAGTTGTCGATCAATATATAAAGGTCACCAAACACATTACAATCTGGCCGTACAATCAACTTTAGATTTACCAAATCTATGAAATAAGAGGACCTACCTGATCTATCCAGCTGTTCTGTATACAAGGCAGGCCCTTGCACTACATAACTGTTGGTAGATCTAAAGGAGATTGTACAATCAGAATTGAATGTGTGTGGGGAGCGTAAAGGGAATTGTGCAATTAGACTGATGTGTGTAGCCAGTGTAGCCCCCTGATCCTAAACTGGGGCTATCATGTAAATTTAGTTTTTGGCTGGGCTGTAGACAGCTCAGACTGATTGTACAGTTTTTCTGGTCTTTCCCTAATCTCAATTGGGCTGTGCATTTCTCACTGTCGCCAGTAGGTGTCACTGGTACCACAGGCCAGTATAAGAAATACAACTAGGTTGAGCTATAAATATTTATTTTTCTTCCAGCCAGCCCAGTAAGAGGTTTTTAGCCACTGGTGCATTCTGGGAAAGGAATGGATATTTATTTGGGCTGGGCCATGTGCTCGCTCTCTCTTGCTTCAGGCTCTCCTGGCCTGAGGACATGCTGCTGAAGTGAGCTCTGCAAGTAGGCCCAGAAGCCTGTCTAGGGCCTACTAATCCTGAGGTGGTCCTTAGGCTGTCTTGCCCAGCGTTAAAGAAGCCAAGCCAAGCTGAGAAGATCCAGGGGAGGACCCTAGCTAGCTAGAACCAAGATGAAGGCTAGTCTCTCGGGAGGGCCTGGTGACTCATTTGGAGGACGCACCTACATCTAAAACGTGCTTACAGTGTTCCCGGGTCGTCTTAAAGGTTCTGGTTAAAGGACACTGTGAAGCTGTTCTTGTTCTACAATCTGAAATGTGTTTGCAGTATCGCCGGGTCGGCTTAAAGTTTCTGGTACTGTGAAGCTGTTCTTTTTCTGGATCCAAGGAGCCTGTAAGTGATCTGCTACTGCTATCTGAGACACCTAATCCTCGCTCCTACTACCTCCTTTCAAGTTCTGCATTAAAGTGTTGAAAATATCAAAAGTGACTGCCACCCAATTTCTGTTCCAAATTTCCCATTCTAGCCATGGACACTAGGGTAAATGCTAGCCCCCTGCCCCTGGAAGTTACTCCCTGCCCCAGTAAACCAAGGGAGGGAGCTACACCAGCTTTAGCAATGTACTATTTATATCAGAATAATAATTTGGAAGAAGAAGGACATTAAGGACACATACTAGTGGTATTTCCTTACTAAGCATGAAATAAAGGGTATGCGTCCTTTATAATTTATAATACGGTAGAGGAAGTACTCAGATTTTATTGGTGTAGACTAAAGGACATCTGCTGCTATATAAAACACAGACAGCATGTTTAGAGACTATGGGAAAGAGTTAAACCATCACGAGAATACTGTATCCCCACCCCGCGTCCTCAAAGTATGTTCCCTCCAGTGCTGTGTTACTTCTTCTCAATCAGACTGGTGATGGAGCAGAGATATCGGTACAGCAGTTGCAGGTAAGTGCTGGTCAGGGAACCGCATCCCCTTTCATGATGTTTTGATGTATTTATTCTTGGCTTCTTCAAGAGACATGAAAATTAATTACAGACATGAATTTTACTGTGCTGACAAGGAATGCATTCTGCAGAGACACTGAACTGAGTTTATTATAAGAGGAACTACATGCTCATTTATTATTTACTGCAATTACTATTCTGAGCCAAGAGAAGCCAATGCATTCATATTAGCCGTGCCATCAGCAGAGTACATTAGCTGCATTTTGTGCGTTCCTGGTATAATCAGGATGAGTTCTGAAAAATAAGTGGACTACTCATAAATGTGATTTTCTAAATCTAGCCAAACATGGTAAAGTCTTATAATTGAATCCTTATCCGCATACAAACTCATTTAGATTCACCTAAACTGTGTAATACAAGGGCCGGCTAACATAATCCATTTGAGATTGGAAAATCTAAAAGAGACTGAAAAATCAGTTTGTATATTGTGTGGCCAGGTTTACAGAGACTTTAAACAATTCCAGTTAAAGGCACAAAAATTGTTTTAAATTCCTACTTGTAGTGTTTTTCTCTATTTTTTTCCATTGAAGTTACTGGAAAATGTGACTGCTTTAGGACAGTCTTCTTTCACGTCATAGCCCTCTCTTCCTCTTTTCCTCTCTATCCCATGGCCTTAGTCTCCTCTCCATGTCAAAGTCCTCCTCTCCTCTCCTTGCCTTTGGTCTTTCCTCCTCTCCAAATCATAGCCCGTACTCCTCCTCTCACAGCCTGTCATAGTTCTCTTCTCCTCTCCATGTCATGCCGTTCTCCTCTCCATGTCATAGTCCTCTCCTCCTCTACATGCAAAAGTCCTCTCTTCCTCGTCATGTCATAGCCCTCTTTCTCCTCTCCATGTCATAGTCCTCTTCTCCTCTCCATGTCATGGCCTACCCCTTCTCTCCATGTCATAGTCCTCTCCTCCTCTCCATGTCATAGCCCTCTTCCTTCTTTCCATGTCATAGGCCTCTCCTCCTCTCTATGTAATGGCCTTCCCCTCCTTTCCATGTCATAGTCTTCTCCTCCTCTCCATGTCATGGCCTTCCCTTCCTTTCCATGTCATTGTCCTCACCTCCTGTCCATGTCATAGTCTTCTCCTCCACTCCATGTCATAGCCCTTTCCTCCTCTCCATGTCATATCCCCTCTTCCTCCTCTCATAGCCTGTCATAGCTCTATCCTCCTCTGTTTCATAGCATGCCATACCCCTCTCCTCTTCTCCATGTCATAGTCCTCTCCTCTACATGTCAAAAGTCCTTTCCACCTCTCCATGTCATAGCCCTCTTTCTTCTCTCCGTGTCATAGTCCTCTTCTCCTCTCCATGTCATGCCCTTCCCCTCCTCTCCATGTCATAGTCCTCTCCTTCTCTACATGTCAAAAGTTCTCACTTCCTCTCCATGTCATAGCCTTCTTCCTCCTCTCCATGTCATAGCCCTCTTCCTCCTCTCCATGCCATGGCCTTCCCCTCCTCTTCATGTCATATCTCTCTTTCCCCTCTCCATGTCATAGCTCTCTTCCTCCTCCCCATGTCATAGTCCTCTCCTCCTCTCCATGCCATGGCCTTATCCTCCTCTCCTTGTCATAGTCCTCTTCTCACTCCATGTCATAACCCTCTCCTCCTCTCAATGTCACAGCCTTCCCTCCTCTCTGTTATAGCCTTCTCCTCCTCTCCATTTCATAGCTTTTTCCTCCTCCTCTCATAGCCTATCATAGCCCTCTGCTCCTCTCCATGTCATGGCCTTCCCCTCCTCTCCATGTCATACCCCTCTTCCTCCTCTCCATGTCATAGTCCTCTTTCTTCTCTCCATGTCATAGTCCTCTCCTCCTCTACATGTAAAAAGTCCTATCTTCCTCTCCATGTCATAGCTCTCTTTCTCCTCTCCATATCATGACCTTCCCCTCCTCTACATGTCATATGTCTCTTCCTCCTCTCTATGTCATAGCTCTCTTCCTCCTCTCCATGTCATAGTCCTCTCCTCCTCTCCATTTCATAGCTTTTTCCTCCTCCTCTCATAGCCTATCTTAGCCCTCTCCTCCTCTCCATGTCATGACCTCCCCCTTCTGTCCATGTTATAGCCCTCTTCTCCTCTCTATGTCATAGTCCTGTAGTGGTACCCCATAGGGGCTGCTGGATATTGTGGTCCATCTGTCACCCTGCCCAGCCGGGCATTCACTTCCTCATGCACTCAGAGTCAATGAACAGTCTGTTACTGTGGTTTTTTTTATTTTTGTTGAGGGGTTTAAACTTGGATGGGGTTGGGGATTTATGAGAGGCCCAGATATTGATGAAACAGTCACTTTTTGGGACAAACTATGTACACTTCCCTGTACAACTCCACACTCCTCCTGATCAACTTGCTAGCAGACCGTTACCTCCTTACTCTCTCCAGCACATCACTTTTCCTCAGGCACAGCTAGCATGTGGTTAGGCCTGACTCTGGTTCCAACCAGGCCTTGCAGAAATGTCTCTTGCAGGCAGGGGCCTCGGGCCGCTGTAGTGTAGCCAGAAAAGGCTGGGTTGTTTAGTGCTAGCTGTCCTCGGTGGACTCCTGATCACAGCTAGTCCTTTTCAGGCCCTATCAGCCCTCCTGGCTGCAGCTGCCCAAACTCCACTGCCCGTGACACCACAGTCCTACTGGCTCTACACCCATCTCAGAATGTCTCTCTCTCTCTCTCCCAATCCACTCCGGCGTGCCCCCCTGTGTTCCTGGCTGTGTGTCAGTGTCACTCACTGACACCTGGTGGATCGCTCTTGGTGCCTTTGCCTGGCAGTAACTTCCACTGTCCTCTCCTGCTCCTGGCCCGGACACTCCTGTGGTTTGTACGAGGGTCCTTTCCACTCCCGAGCTCTCCAGCCCAATGTCACCCCCCCTCCAGACTGGGGGGCTCCCTCAAAGACCATGGCAGCTAGCACTCCATATCCAATTCTTCCACCCGAACTCTCCTCCCCACCTGGGCTGATCCTAGGTATTTAAGGAGGCCTGCCCCCTGCCAATCCATATTGGGTATTGGTCAGGGCACCTGTGAATACCTCAGGCAGCTCCACCTCTCTTCCCCTCCTCTTCTTCCAGCAGCTTCTCGAAGCCAGAGGAAGGTAACCAAGAAGTGACACTGCCTGTGAGTCACCAGCTACTACACTGAGCCACTCCCAGCCAAAAACCAAAACAAACAGGCCTAGCAGCCAGCTAGGCCTGCTTAAATTTGCCTAACCTAACCAAAAATCCTACCTCTAGCACACTACCTAAGTACTACAGTCCTCTCTTCCTCTCCATGCCATAGCTCTCTACTTTTCTTCATGTCAGTGATCTTCCCTCCTCATCATGTCATAGCCCTCTCCCCTCCTTATGTTATAGCCTTCTCCTTCTCTCTATGTCATAGCCCTTTCTTCCTATCCATGTCATAGCATTTCCTTCTTCTTCATGTCATAGCCATCTCCTCCTCTCCATGTAATAGCCCTCTCCTCCCCTCCCTGTCATAGATCTCTCCTCCTCTTCTTGTAGCCCATTATAGCTCTCTCCCCCTCCTCTGGGAGTGTCTAATAACTGTCTGTGCTGGCTCAGCTCCTCTGCCCCTCCACTCATGTCCCTACAAAACCTTTTATGAAGACCGAAGGGGATTACTATAGTTTCACTTTAGTGACAGCTCTGAGTCTGCTGGGACTACTGACATCACATCAAAGATGGCAGCACACAATGTCAGTCTCAGACCTTTTGTATTTCTACATAAGGAAGACTTCTACAAGTACCTATACAGATTTCTATGCAAAGGATCAGGGGGAGGGTAAGTTTTACCTATGGGAAGGGGGGGGGGGGCGATTATAGAGGGTGCAGGGAATGTTGAGAAGGCTCTATATTCTATATTCAGGAGACATATAACCCTCTCTTCTTTCTCTTGTTTCGTTGTCATTACAGTTTATAAGTAGCTCTACCTATACAAATTATAGCATGCTGCCTTACATAGTTAAATAGGTTGAAAAATATATATCCATTGAGTTGAACAAAACAAAAACAAGAAAATGTAAAAAAACAAGACATTATTCACTAAGCCGGCATCCTTAACAAGCAGTGACTGTCATGGTTGTTAAAGCGGAGTTCCACCTGTTTTAACAACTAAGTGTAACTTCCACTTATTTGCTTCCTCCCCCCCTCCGGTGCCACATTTTTTTGACAGGTCCCCCTTCCCCACTTTCAGAGACGCCGCCGTGGAGCCATCCCTCGGAAGTTCGGCCCCCCTCCTCCTTCCTCCACCAATTAGAAAGCACAGCGCGCTTCACAAATGGCAGTTGGGAACCGTCTGTGAAGCCAAAAAGGCTTCACTGACGGTTTCCATTAGTGGTGGCTAGGGTGCCGACATTGCGGCTCTCTGGATAGGCAAGTTTCCATATATTAAAAGTGAGCAGCTATAGTATTAGTAGCTGCTGACTTTTAATTGTTTTTCCCCAGGCTGGAACACCTCTTTAAGGAGTGGGTGGCCGCTGCATCCTTAACAACCATGACTCATCTGCTGTCAGCGTAATTCCCTGCTGACAGCAGAATGTAAACAAAAGAATTGCTGATATGTAAAAATAAAGAAACAAAACCATTGGCGGGTCCCCCCCACCAATCTATACCAGGCCCTTCTGGTCTGGTATGGATTTTAAGGGGAACCCTCATGCCAAAGTATAAAAAAAATGGCGTGAGGTCCCCCCAAAATCCATACCAGACCCTTATTCGAGCATGTAACACCCTGAACCGAACCATATGAGGCCATATGCCCTCAACATGGCGGAGTTCTTTGGGGCGGGGGTGGGAATCTGAAGGGTCTGGTATGGATTGGGGGGGGGGGGGGTGACCCACGCTGTTTGGTAATTCTTTTGTTTATATTCTGCTGTCAGGGGAATCCCCCTGAAAGCAACTAAGTCAAGGTTAAGGGCCCGGCAGTCGCCCGCTCCTTAACAGCCATGACAATTAGTGGTTGTTAAGGATACCAGCGGCTGCCCACTCCTCAACAACCAATGAAAATCAAACACGATTCTTAATATCGCATGCCTGGACCACTATTTAATTACTGCATTTATTTATTTATTTTCTAGTGTGAATTGACTTTAACATTGTGTTTTGTGGTATTTACAAAGCATTTTTGCTTTATGCAGTAAATACTGCATAAAGCAATAGTGAATTGCCAGCATGCTGCAGAGAGGGTTCCTTGCTCTCTGTGGGGCTGCATGAGCTTTGCTAATTCTAGCGCTGTATCTCTGCAGTAAGGCTGCTGCTTCCACACAGTGCAAGGGTCATACTCTGCATCTGTTGGCAGAGGAACAGGCTTTCCTATTGAGGCTGTGGCTGCTTTAGAAAAAAATGAACTATAAGACATTGAATACTTATTGTTTTGATGCTCCTGGAACTAATTCAGCTGATTTAAAATCAGTGGGACTTTAAACCCGTAGCTGATCCAGAGAGAAGCAAAAACCCTGATAAAGCTTGTATGAATAAGGGAACAAATTCTTCCTTATCCCCAAAGGCAATTAGACAACACCAGGGATCAATATTCTGCGATGTTCAATAATGTTTTATATTTTATGCAAACACATACTCCTCTTTTTTATTAAACAATAATAAGTTGGCTTGAATCAGCTCCTATGGAAGGCTTTTCTACATATTGGAGCTTTTACAGCAAAATATCCCTTAAATATTCGATCATAAAGAGTGCCCTTGCATCTTTTGTAGTGAAATTAAAGTGGAATTAAACGTAAAAAAAAAATGCTGACAGGTAAAATTTGTATGACAGAAGAGACCTCTATGATTTTCAGTAAAAATAATAAAAATAATTTCCTGGAAAGAAAATTGTAGTGTTCTCTTACTTTGGTGGTTTATGGAAAAAACGCCCCCTTACATCTGTGGTCACTGAAGTATGGTGGTCAGAGGGGAAGGGACCCTTTAGATTGGTGGTCAGTGAAGAAGGGCCCTTTAGATTTGTGGTCAGTGAAGAAGGGCCCCTTTAGATTGGTGGGAGAAGGACCACCCTACATTAGGGATCACTGGGAAAGGAACCCCATTACATTGGTGCTCAGTGGGAGAAGAGTCACATTGCACTGGTGGGAAGAATGCCCCTTACATTGGTGGTCAGAGGGAAGAATGCTCCTTACATTGGTGGTCAATGGGAAGAATGCTCCTTACATTGGTGGTCAGTGAGAAGAATGCTCCTTACATTGATGGTCAGTGGGAAGAATGTTCCTTAAATTGGTGGTCAGTGGCAAGAATGCTCCTTACATTGGGGGTCAGTGGGAATAATGCCCCTTACATTGGTGTAAATGGGAAGAATGCCCCTTACATTGGTGATAAGTGGGAAGAATGTTCCTTACATTGGTGGTCAATGGGAAGAATGGTCCTTACATTGGTGGTCAATGGGAACAATGGTCCTCACATTGGTGGTCAGTGGGAATAATTCTCCTTACATTGGTGGTCAGTGAGAAGAATATTCCTTACATTGGTGGTCAGTGTGAAAAATTCTCCTTACATTGGTGGTCAGTGGGAAGAATGTTCCTTACATTGGTAAAAATGGGAAGAATGTTCCTTACATTGGTAAAAATGGGAACAATGCTCCTTTCATTGCTAGTCAATGGGAAGAATGCTCCTCACATTGGTTGTCAATGGGTAGAATGCTCCTTACATTGACGGTCAGTGGGGAGAATGCCCCTTACATTGTTGGTCAGTGGGAGTTAACCCCACCGTTATGGATTACTAAAAAGATAACTGGTGTCATTGGTTACTTATTTTAGCAAAGAAAATGCTAATTTCTCAAGGAACCACTAGCAACTTCTGGGGGCACCCTAGGGTTCCAGCAAACCCTGGTTGAGAAAAAGTGTCACAGAGAGCGCCTCAGACTGGAGTATGTGATGTACATAGCATGGTGTACAGATTGCAGCAATCATTAGAATATTACACACATCACAGTGTACATAATGCAGCAGTATGGAGTACATAACATACAATATGGTGTGAAAATATTTAATGTATAGCCCAGTGTAAAGATTGTGGCAATCAGCAGTACGTTACGCATGTCACAGTGTACAGAATGCACTGATATGGAGTGTGTAAAGTACAGAATGGTGCACAGGGAACAATGTTCTAGGGTATATAATGTGCAGCACGGTGTAGAGTGCAGCAATCAGCAGTATTTTGCACACATCACAGTGTACTGATGTATCATACAGAATGGTGTACAGAGTATAGCAGCTTAGAGTATATAATGTACAATACAGTGTACAAAGTGCAGTGGTCCAGAGGATGCAACATATAGCATAGTGCAAACATGACTCCTCGGATAGATCTGGACAGTCTGTGACACTCTCAGGGGTAGCTAGATTGTCCGTGCTCGTAGTGCTGTGGCTTCTTGCCACTGAAGTATTGGGAGCTGGAGCCTCTAGCAGGAGAAGGGGCAGGTACCATTCCTCAGGCACCTCCTGTACTGGTGGGATTCCCACCAGGGCTCTCTGTCTCCAGTTGGCTTGGCAGAGCAATCACCATCCAACACACAAGGCCTTAGTAGGCTACGATGAAAATGTCTCTTAATGGAATTAGGCCCTTCCTATACTACATCATACACTGGAGTTGGAGGGAAGGGCTCAATAGGTGGTAGGTTCCCATTTTAGTTCCAGTTTGCCGCCTCTCTCATTTTTTGCTATTTTTCACCAACACTCGGTCCCCCGGTCGTAATGGTAGTTCATCCAGGACTGAGTCTGTTGCCAAGTCATGGTATCAATCCAGTACCACTTGCTTGGCATTCTGAATCTGGTCCCAGTGCTCGTGCACCCAGGTGCTAGGCATCCAGGTTTGAGAGTACTCTGGAGAGTCCAGTAGGAGATCTACCGGCAATCACCCATAGCACCTAAACATAAGGAAGAAGGGTGTGTGCCCAGTAGCATGGTGGAACATATTGTTGTAGGCCCACACCACGGCACCCACATGCTGATGCCAGTGCTCACAGTGTCCTTGCTGGAGCATCCTCAGCATGTCCAGAAGTGTGCATTGAACTGCTTACAGACCCCATTGCCCTGGGGGTGGTACGGAGTGGTATGCGACTTCCTGATACCACTGAGGCAACACAGTTCAGAAATTATCAACTCAAAGTTAGGGCCTTGGTCCAAAAGTATCAATTTCGGGCAGCTCTAAGATTGTACCACATGTTTCAAGAATAGCTTAGCTGTGGTCAGAGCCCTCTGGTCTTTGGTTAGGACCACTACTGAAAATTTGGTCAATTTAAAACCAGGTTATAGCGATATCCAAGGGGTGTGCTGGACATCGTCGGGAAGTCCATGGTGACCAGTTCAAAGGGCTCAGACATAGACATGGACATGGGTGTGACTTTTTCTGGAGAGGCTTTGTGTACGAAGTGTTCACATGCACTTTAAGCTTCTCAGGCTTTTAATGGATTTTGTACTTAAATTGGGAGAGGCAGGGGACCCATCTCTTTTTCAGTGCTCCCAACTTTGCCGCATCCAATTAGGCCAGCATATTATTATCTGTGAAGACCTCTATCTCTGCTCCTGTGAGGTACTTTGCACATTTCTCTGTGAGGTCCCACACCAGGGCAAGTAACTCCAGTTTAAAGGAGCTGTAGTTTTGAGGGTTCTTCTCAATAGGCTGCAAGCTGCGGCTAGCATAGGCAATTACCCTTTCACAGCTGCCCTGTAACCTGTTAGCTCTTCGTGTGCCGCTCAGGCTCGGTGGATAAGGGATGTACAGTAACAGGCAGGTACCTCCGCATCTGCCGCTGAGATTGGGGGCGTGGCCTGGTCGGTGTCCAGGTTGAAGTTGCCACTCTATCCACTTCCATAGGATTCAGGGAGTACCCCTTTCTTTTTTGAGCCACAGCCGTCCTGTACCTGGGCAAGTACAGCTCCTAGGCCTTGAAAGCTTCTGTTGGTATACAGTATATCCAGGAGGGCTTGGAATAGTCTGCGTAAGCAACAAAAGGGTGCCAAGGTCAATTTTAGTTTCCAAGGCCTGTTGCTGGGGGTCGTGCCACTGGGCCTGAATGTAGGGTGATGGGATGTTCTTCTTCTGGGTGATATGGCTGCTCAGCAGTTGGGTAAGTGGAGCGTCTATTAGACCCCTTTCACACTGAAGCGCTTTACAGGGCGCTATTTAGCTAAAAATAGCGTCTCAAAAGTCCAGCCCAATCCACCCCAATGTGAAAGCAGGAGTGCTTTCACACTGGGGTGGTGCAGGACGTTACAAAAAATCCTGCAAGCAGCATATTTGGGGCGATGCAGTGATGCCGCTCCTCCACCACCCCTGCCCATTGAAAACAATGGGCAGCACTTCTGAAGCGGCTGCACACCGCCTCGGTAGCGCGGCGCGCCTGCAATTTTAACCCCGTTTTAACCCCTTGTACCTGAAACTAGCGGGGATTTACCGCTACCGCCCGCCCGCCCCAGTGTGAAAGTAGCCTTTGAGCAAACTTCGGAATGAACCGCTGATAGTACCCCACCAACCCCAGGAAAGAGCGCAGCTAAGTAACAGTCTTTGAAGAATGCCAGACCTTAACAGCCTGGACCTTAGCTGGATCTGGGGAGACCCCTCTAGCCTCCACGACATGCCTGAGGTATTGGATCTTCTGCCTTATCAGGCAGCATTTACTGGGTTTGAGTTTTAGTCCATACTGTGCTATTGTGCTAGGTGGCCAAACACTCTGTCAAAGTGTTGGACATAGTATTCAAAAGTCTTGGAGAAAATAATGATTTTGTCCAAATAGACTACCACAGTCTCAAAAATTTAAGTCTCCCAAGTACCTTTCCATTAAGCAATGGAAAGTGCTGGGGGCGTTGCCCAGCCCAAAGGGCATGCAGTTAAACTCAAACAGAACCGCAGGCTTCCATCTTTCTTCCTCACCAGGACCACCAGCTTAGGGGCTGCAGCTTTCCCAGATTACCCAACTTTGCAACATGTTATGGAGTAAGTCCTTGACAGTGTTGCCAACCTACCAGATTGAAATTTACTGGCACAACACCCAAAATTTACTGGCACAGCCAAGTTTTTACTGGCATTTTACAAAAGTTACAAAATTACAGTTTTCAGTGCAAATTTCAGTATTTAGGCTACAAACAAGTGCACTGTGCAAATAGCAATGTGATTAAAGGTAGATAGCAAGGTAAAAAAAACATATTTCTGTTATTTTCAACATAATAAGGGCAGATTATTTAGTCCATCAGTTTTGTCACCTATGTCAAATTGTAGAGATTCCCCCTTAATTTCTGTTCCATAACCACCACAGAACGTGAGGTGAAATCCCTGGTAGCCACAAGGATCACCAGAATTTATGTCCCCACTTCTAAAGACTTCCTGTCTCCATCA
>BLSH010274036.1:884127-904011 GCA_018402905.1 Glandirana rugosa
TCAAGTACAACCGTAAGTACCAAGGGAGTTACTTGACATCGAGTGTCATGGTCTGGGCTGCATGAGTGCTGCATGCACTGGGGAGCTACAGTTCATTGAGGGAACCATGAATGCCAACATGAACTGTGACATACTGAGGCAGAGCATGATCCTGTCACGCACCTGATGGAGGAGTCTGTCTTGTGCAGGAAGCAACCACTCTTACGACCCTGGTTCGGGAACCCCTGATAGAGCAGACAGAGGGTTCCAGAGCACAGAGGGGCACGAGGGCTGGACTGGAACACTGGTGGCAAGATAGGTCTGTCAGAGGCTCGTGCAGTTGTAGAGTAGTGAGGCAGGCTGAGGTCGGCAACTGGCTGGCAAGCGGTACAGAAGGATCAGGCAAAAGGGTCGTCAGGTGCAGGCAGGGTCGTTAACAAGCAGGCAGCGAAGTACAAAGGGATCAGGCAGAAGAATGGTCGTGGGGCAAGCTGGGGGTCGGTGCAGGCGGAAGTCAATCAAAGGTCAAACAAGCCGGGTCTCAGGAACAGATCAGGATACAGATTCAAAGGATAGGCAGCTCTCCAGATACACTCCAACGCTGTAGAACGGACAGCACTTGCTGACAGGAAAAGGAAGTTTAAATAGAGCTGCTCATCCAGGACTACAGGAAGACACACCCACATGCAATTAACCCTTGCACAGTCTTTTTCTAACACTAACCCTTCCTGTAACCCTAACACTGACCTTCTCTGTCACCCTAACACTAACCTTCTCTGTCATCCTTACAGTAGCCTTCCCTGTAACCCCAACACTAACCTTCTCTGTCATCCTAACAATAACCTTCCCTGTAACCCAAACAATAACCCTTCCTGTAACACTAACTCTCCCTCTAGCTCTTAGGCCTCATTTACACTGCTGCTGGTAAACGGAGGTTTAGAGGCACTTGGGCATTTTTTTCAGCTGCCCCTGAACTCTCCTCTGTGTTATCTTATCAGTACATTTACACAGGGTCGTTTCCAGGCAGTTGAGTTTAAAGGCTTTTTTTGGAACGCAAAAAAATGGGTTCAGACACTAGTTCAGAGGCATTTGAAATGCCAAACAGTTTGTAAACGCGCCTAAACGCGCCTTAGCGTGGTAACTCGCGTCTAGGACCATTTCGTTTACAGCCGTTACCATTAATAAAAAAAAACACTCCTAGACGCAAACACGGCATGCAAAACACGGCAAAACGGCAGTTTTAGACGCTGACTTCTAGCTGTCAAAAAAAATTATTCAAAGGAGGTTGAAATAGCGTCCCGTGTAAATGGAGCCTACTAACCCTCCCTGTAACCCTAACACTAACCCTCCCTGTAGCCCTATCCTTCTCTGTCACTTTAACACTATCCTTCCCTATAACCCCAACACTAACCTTCTCTGTCATCCTAACAATAACCCTCTCTGTAACCCTAACACCAACTCGCTCTGTAGCCCTAACCTTCTCTTTCATATTAACAATTACTCTCCCTGTTACCCTATCACTTACCCACCCTCTAACCCTAACCTTCTCTGATACCCGAATACTAACTTTCCCTTTAGCTCCAACCCTAGCCTTCCCCTTAACCCCAAAATTAACCCTTTCTGTAAACTCAACACTAACCCTCCCTGCATCGCTCACAGTAATCTCTAAAATGAACTTTCCTTTAACAGTAAACCTACTTGTAGTACTAATGATGAAAAATGAACCCTTGCTGTAACCACAAACTATCCTTTCCTGTAACCCCAATATTTACCTTCTCTAATATTAACCATTAGAGCTGCAGAAGATTTTATCCCCTTCATGACCAGGCCATTTTTTGCTATATAGCACTGCGCTACTTTAACTGGCAATTGCGTGGTCATGCAATGTTGTACCCAAATGAAATTAATGTCATTCTTTTCACACAAATAGAGCTTTCTTTTGGTGGAATTTGATCACTACTTTGTTTTTTATTTTTTGTTATATAAACAAAAAAGGCCGAAACATTTGAAAAAAAAACCCATATTTTTTATATTCATTAATAAAGAGAATGAAATATAAATGTAGTCCAAAATGTATTCTGCTACATGTCGTAAAGAAAAATCCCAATAGGTGTATATCAATTGGTTTTGTGAAAGTTATAGTGTCTACAAACTATGGTATATATACTGGAATGTTTATTTATTTATTTATTATACTAGTAATGGCGGTGATCAGCGACTTATAGTGGGACTGCGATAGTGTGACGGACAATCTGACACTAGCTGACACTTTATGGGAACTGGCTAACTGACGCTGACATCACTGACATCACCAGTGACACTAATACAGTGATCAGTTCTAATTCCATACACTGTCACTGTGCACATGGCACTGACCGGGAAGGGGTTAATATCTGAGGGAAATCAAGGGGTTAAATGTGTGCCTAACAATGTGTCATGTGTTCTGTTTTTTACTAAATATTTCTTTGTTTCTTATCCTTGCTTTGCAGGCAGAAGAAACATAGAGATCATTCCACCTGTACAGAGCCCTGTGTTGTTTGTCAACACAGGGCTCTGGGCTGTGATTGGACACAGCTGATCAGCAGGTCCTGGCCATGAATTATTGGCGGGGACCTGCTAACTAAAGCCCCGTACACACGTTCCGAAAATCGGATGACAGATTGTCCGTTTTTTTTGCATGCTAATCTCAGATCGAATCGGAAGAGTGTACTAAAGTCATGAAAGTTCTCGTACCACAGAATAAAAAATCGGAAGTGATGTCATGTGTTGTAGTGTATTGTTATTGTATTTTCGGGACAACAACTGTTCTGATTAAAGGAAAATCGCCCGATCTGGTATTGTACGAAAATTTTTTTTTGTCTTTGTCTGATCTAATAATATCGGATGAACTGTCATGATCGGCTCTCGAAAGCTCTGTACTAATGATCCGATTATGGTACGATCGCTTCAAAAGCTGTATTTTTCGTCCTATTTTCGGATCGTGTGTATGAGCCATAAGTCCTGCTGTGTTCAATCACAGCAGAGCCGGCCGCCCTAAACTTGAAAGGAAGCCACGGCATATAGGTACGTTTTGGTGCCTGAATGAGCCGCCTGTTTGCAGTATATGTACTGCGGTGGGTCGGCAAGCGATTAATTAAACTCTCAGCGTTTTAGAGCTTAACCACTTAAGGACCAGGCCTATTTTTCAAACTTGTTGTTTACAAGTTAAAATCAGTTTTTTTTTTTTTTTGCTAGAAAATTACTTAGAACCCCCAAACATTATAAATATATTTTTTCAAATACCCTAGAGAATAAAATGGCTGTTGCAATACTTTGTCACACCGTATTTGCGCAACCGTCTTAAAAACACAGTTTTTGTTGGAAAAAATACACTTTTTTGAATTAAAAAATAAAACATCAGTAAAGTTAGCCCAATTTTGTCATGCTTCAAAATTGTGCCCGCTCATGGAATGGCGACAAACTTTGGCACTTAAAAATCTCCATTTGCGATGTTTAAAAATTTCTACAGGTTACTAATTTTGAGTTAGAGAGGTCTAGTGCTAGAATTATTGTTCTCGCTCTAACGATCATGGCGATACCTCACATGTGTGGTTTGAACACCGTTTTCATATGCGGGCGGGACTTACGTATGCGTTTTCTTCTGTGTGCGAGCTCGGCGGGACGGGTCGCTTTTTTTTTTTCTTATTTATTTTACTTTTTATTTTTTTTATTTTTACACTGTCCATTTAAAAACATTTTTTTGGGTCACTTTTATTCATATTACAAGGAATGTAAACATCAAGAAACAAGAAAAAAAGCATGACAGGACCTCTTAAATGTGAGATCTGGGGTCCAAAAGACCCCAGATCTCACATTTAGACTTAAATGCAATAAATAAAATCAAATAAAATAAAATGTCTTTTGAAAAAAAAAAAAAGACCCTTTAAGACCATTGGGTGGAAGTGACGTTTGTGGTCGCTTCAGTCTTCCAATGTTATGGAGCCGAGTGGGGGCCATCTTTCCCTCACTCATCACAGTCTCACCTCTCTAGCCGCAGATAAAATTGATCTTGTGGTGAATCTGCTGTTTAAAAACATACCAGAGTTATGGCAGCTTTCTCGACGGCGGGTGGTCCGTAAGCTTTTGTTACCTTAAAACTTCACATTCCTGATATGTGCCTGCTGTACCATGTACTTTTATGAGAAAGTCTCCAGATCTCTTTGTATTGCTTCCTTTATGTGAAATCCCTGGTGTCTCTGCCTGTCCCTCTGCTTTCCTATTAAAAACTGACCACACTAAGCAGGAGAACACATCGTGGTCAGTTCTCTAGCTATGCTGGGAACTCAGCCTGCTCTCCTCCAATGATCAGACTTGTCTCGACACTCCCCTGCGACACAGCCATTCACTATATCTTTTTTATATCTATACACAAATGTTTTGCCTTTCATTTCTATTTTAAACTGAATGGTTGTTTTACAAGGTGATCATTTACAATCACTCTAACAGCAATGCCAGAATAAAATAAAAAATCTCCAGTAAACCATTTCTTAAAATTCGTACCCCAGCACTTTTAGTTTATAATGTTCAATGTTATTGGCTCCTGTTCTCTCAGCCAGTGGCAGCCCGTCTATAGGGGCGCATGGGCGCCGCCCCCCCTCCAAGCGGTTCAGAAAAAACAAAAAAAAACAAATGATCACTAAGAGCGTCCAGGCGCCGGACACACAGCTGTCTATGGGAAGCTTCCCAGCTTGCAATTAGGTGATTGCAAGCTGGGAAGCCAATTTGCCCATGTTTAGGGAGTGTTCAGGGCGCAAACAATGCACCCCGAACACTCCCCACTCTACAATCATTCGTTCAGTCCTCCATTCATATTTTTTCATTGGCGGGGACCGGAGGACAGTGGGCGTTGCTTTTGCAGCACCGCGTTACGTATAACTTCCGTTTTCCCGGCTCAGAGTGGACTGACTGAGACGGAGGGGGACCAGCGTCAGCGCGAGATGAAGGCCTCAATCTGGCTGTCCTGAGCTGAACGGCGCTGGCGCGTGACTGTCTCCTAACGGTGTGTAAATCGCCGCGTGGCCATGGGCCTCAGGCTCAGTCAGACAACCCTGTCTCAGTCTCTCCTCCTAGCTAAACTCTACTCTCTATGTGGCCGCGAGCCACCCCTGCGCTCACACATCCCTCAATTGGCCAAACATTATTAATAGTTACATAGGTTACACGTGCAGGCTTTTGTGTTTATTGTAGGACAAAAAATAACATGGAACGTAAACTACATGTATAATAGTCAACAGCAGACACAGGAAAGGGGCTATTGCTGTAATATGAGAGACTCTCTCTCTCTTCTCTCTCTTCTCTCTCTCTCTCTGCTCTCTCTCTTCTCTCTCTCTCCTCTCTCTCTTCTCTCTCTCTCTTCTCTCTCTCCTCTCTCTCCTTTCTCTCTGTCTCTTCTCTCTCTCTTCTCTCTTCTATCTCTCTTCTCTCTCTCCTTTCTCTCTGTCCTCTCTCTCTCTTCTCTCTTCTCTCTCTCTCTTCTCTCTTCTATCTCTCTTCTCTCTTTTTCTTATCTCTCTCTACTTTCTCTCCCCCCCACTCTCTTCTCTCTCTTGCTTCTCTCTCTCTCTCTTCTCTCTCTCTCGTGTCTCTCTCTTCTATCTCTCTTCTCTCTCTCTCTCTCTCCTTCTTCTCTCTCCTCTCTCTCTTCTCTCCCCCCTCTGTCTCTCTCACTCTCTCTTCTAGCCCTCTTCTCTCTCCCCTCTCTCTCTTCTCTCTCTCTCCTCTCTTTTCTCTTTCTTTCTTCTCTCTCTCTTTTCTCCTCTCTCTCTTTTCTCCTCTCTCTCTTCTCTCTTAATTAACAGGCAAATGAGTCACTCTGTCCAGCACTGATGTGCTGTCTCTGCCATAAGCCCCCGTCCGCCCCTGCTGAGGTGTATAACCTGATCTGTAAGGCTAATCTGTGTCATGCTGAGCTATATACCCTGATCTGTAAGGCTGAGCTATATACCCTGATCTGTGAGGCTGAGCTATATACCCTGATCTGAAAGGCTGAGCTGTATACCCTGATCTGTGTCATGCTGAGCTACATACCCTGATCTGTAAGGCTGATCTGTGTCAGGCTGAGGTGTATACCCTGATCTGTAAGGCTGAGCTATATACCCTGATCTGTGAGGCTGAGCTATATACCCTGATCTGTAATGCTGAGCTATATACCCTGATCTGTAATGCAGAGCTATGTACCCTAATCTGTGAGGCTGAGTTATATACCCTGATCTGTAATGCTGAGCTATATACCATGATCTGTAATACTGAGCTGTATACCCTGATCTGTGATGCTGAGCTGTATACCCTGATCTGTAATGCTGAGCTATAAACCCTGATCTGTGTCATGCTGAGCTATATACCCTGATATGTAATGCTGAGCTATATACCTTGATCTGTGAGGCTGAGCTGTATACCCTGATCTGTGATTCCGAGGCTGTATACTCTGTCCTGCTATTCTGGGGTTGTATACTCTGTCCTGTGATGCTGAGCTGTATACTCTGTCCTGTGATTCTGGGGCTGTATACTCTGTCCTGTGATGCTGAGCTGTATACTCTGTCCTGTGATTTTGGGGCTGTATACTCTGTCCTGTAATGCTGAGCTGTATACTCTGTCCTGTGATTCTGGGGCTGTATACTCTGTCCTGTGATGCTGAGCTGTATACTCTGACACTTTGGGGGTCATGTACTATAGCGCTGCCGCAAAATAGCGGCAAAATTACCGCGATTCGTGGTAAATAGTGCTAAAACAGTATTCACAATGGTGCTGGTGGCAAATAACTCCCAAAATGGAATTCACTATTGCTTCCAGGTCACAGATAACGGCCAACTCCTTACTCTAGTCAGGACCTGGAGTGCTGCAAATAGAAATAATGTTTAGAGCATGATCTGATCCCCTGAATTGTACTAAAATATGCGGTATATTGTTTAAAGATAATCTGCTTTTAAACTGTGCGAAAAAGTGATTTCTACACTAAAATATCTTAAAAAGTCTGAGAAGGGATAAATTCCCTGTTTCCTTACATTTAGGTGCTCAGCGCACCTAAAAATTAAAAACAAAAATGCAAATTGTGGCAAAATCACGGTAAACATGCTGTAAAAAAACGCGGAAAGCACATGCAAAAAGCACTGCAAAAACTCTGAAAAACAAAATGCATAGATGTGAATCGAGCCCGGTGGAAGCAAGTGGAATACAGGGGATGGAGTGGGTGGATTCTATAAGGGGTGGGGCTTATGAGAAGTGGAACCAAAAACACAACCTGCTGGTCCCTGGCCCTTTCCATAAAATGCACAGATGTGAACGTGACCCATAGGAAACCATATTAAATGGGCTGTAGTGTGTTTCTGCTAAAACTGAAAATGCACTAAAAAAATGCATAGGTGTGAACCAGGCCTTTGGATCGTTTCACATCTGTGCATATTGCTTTTGAGCATTTCTGCAGTGCTTTTTCCTGTGCTTTCTGTGTATTTTACAACGATTTTACAGTGATTTGCATTTTGCGTTTTTTATACTTATTTTTGGAAAATTTGTTATTGGGCAGATTTAAAAATGCAAATCGTGCCAAAATCACGGTAAAAACACACTACATGCTTTTCTGCATCTTCTCCACTGAAGTATATTGAACCAAAAAAGCACTGTTTTGCATTAAAAAAAAAGCTTAATGTCATGTCAATGTGGTGGTCACATACAGTATCTACCTCTCCTATGCACAGTAAACCAACCTACCTGTGCCAGTAGATACCAGTATCAGGATCCTAGTGCTGGAATATGCTGTCTTGCAGTTACAAAAGTGGCGGCTGGTGCTCCATAGGTCGGGAGGGGAGAGAGACGGACCTGACCACAGAGCCCCCATTGCTCCAGCCGGCCCTCCCCATCATACTCCACCCCCCCCCGGTGCAGGTCATGGCTCAGCAAACACACACAGGGAAGGTGTGAGGAGTGGAGATGCCTACTGCTGGCGGAGAATGAATGGAGCCGGGCAAAGCAGGGAGGAGGAGAGTGGCTCTCCCCCGTGTTTAAATCCATTGGCGGTGGCTTTCCCCCCTCTGTCTCCTCCATGTCCCCCCTCCGTCTTCTCCTCCTGGCCAATCGGGTCTTTGGACTCCTGACCAATGGGGTCTCAGGAGCCGTTGCCTGAATGGCCGGGAGCTGAAACAGGAAGACATTAGTGAATATTAATTCCCCCGGGCCCACCCTTTTTTTAAGCCAATTAGAGCCTCAGGCTCTAATCATGTGCTTCTGAAAAAAAAACCCATTGAAATCCATGCGTCCGGCACCCTGCATGTAGATTAGGGGCCGTACGCATAGATGGGGGGGGAGCGCCCTTGCACCCCCCCATGGATGGGCCACCATTGAGTTACAACCATTGAGTCATACAGCAGCAGCCATCCATGCAGTTCAACTAGATGTGGTGCCTATCTCCTCCAAGAGTCAAGCAGTGGCAAGGACTTGTTGAGCAGCCCACCTTCTCCCGGATCAGTGCAGTGAATGGCATTCCTCTTTTGCCCCTGATCTATGAACATTCTAAGCACAATATCCAGTAATCAGTGTACCAATAAAAGTCTTATATAAAATTATAACAGGTAAAGATGATATAGGTGGGCAGATCATTCATAGAACTATGGGAAAGTTAGGTGACTCATACTGACACTGCTACGTGCCATCTGGGCATCACCAAAGGGTTAATGCCGTCTGATTTGTGATATTCATTATTGCCTTGGAAATGAACTCAGCTTGTGACCATTTTTTGCAGAACGCTTGTCGCTGTGGATGTGCGTCCCATACAACATTATTTCCTGCTACCCTAGGGTGGCGCTTATTATTTTATTGAATATTGGAACCAGCCTTCCGAAGAGACTTATTTTTCCGAGGACTCAGAAATGTAAGTGTGTAAGATACTTCTTGTAGAGAATCAGTGTGTATGAGGCTTGGATTAAGGTTCATATTTACCAGGTAGCTATTTTTAAATGTTCAGAAAACACATTTATGCATTGCCACTGTGATATAAGAAATAACAAATGTCAAACCTTGCATGGAAATTGCTGTGGGGATCTATATTTAAAGTGTATTTCCACTGATGCAGACAAAATTGGGATAACACCTACTCTATATTTGTTACATGTTCCCATTAAAAAGTATTTAAAAAATTGGGGCTGATTCACGTGTATGCAGTGCATTTTTGGCACGGTGCATTTTTATGCACATTTTACAGACATTTTTAGCCGCGCTTCCGTTGAATTCTATTAGAACTCACATTTTGATGAAAGTGCTTCAAAAGTCCTGCATGCTGCATCTTTGAAAATGCACAATACAGTTTATTGGTAGTACACATAAAAAGGCGCCGCACATACATAATCCGGCCCTCAAAAATTCCTGCTTACCTTTCTATCTGCACTCTACCTTACTTTTCCAATCTAAGCAATGTTGAGTAGGGGGCTGTGGACCTGTTTGTACTGTGCTGGCAGATCTCACTATTAGTTAAAAACTATATGTGCTCACTGTCTGCTCTAACAGAGGGTTAAAGATCTCAACATACCGTACATTGAATGTTAATGTAAATTAAAAAAAACCTGTCCCCCAGTCTGTCCCCTATTTAGATATTGTAAGCTATTTTAAACAATAGAAGCTACTTGTAGAGTCCTGTATACAAACCTGCTCCAAAGAAACAAGTAGGTGGGTAAGAAATATATTGTTTTTTTAATTATTTTTAGTTTTGTTTTGTGAATGGGGACACATACCAAGCACATAGTAGTGTGAATGGGGACACATACCAAGCACATAGTAGTGTGAATGGGGGCACATAACAAGCACATAGTAGTGTGAATGGGGGCACATAACAAGCACATAGTAGTGTGAATGGGGACACATAACAAGCACATAGTAGTGTGAATGGGGACACATACCAAGCACATAGTAGTGTGAATGGGGACACATACCAAGCACATAGTAGTGTGAATGGGAACACATACCAAGCACATAGTAGTGTGAATGGGGGCACATAACAAGCACATAGTAGTGTGAATGGGGACACATACCAAGCACATAGTAGGGTGAATGGGGACACATAACAAGCACATAGTAGTGTGAATGGGGGCACATAACAAGCACATAGTAGTGTGAATGGGGGCACATAACAAGCACATAGTAGTGTGAATGGGGACACATAACAAGCACATAGTAGTGTGAATGGGGACACATACCAAGCACATAGTAGTGTGAATGGGGGCACATACCAAGCACATAGTAGTGTGAATGGGAACACATACCAAGCACATAGTAGTGTGAATGGGGGCACATAACAAGCACATAGTAGTGTGAATGGGGACACATACCAAGCACATAGTAGTGTGAATGGGGACACATAACAAGCACATAGTAGTGTGAATGGGGACACATAACAAGCACATAGTAGTGTGAATGGGGACACATAACAAGCACATAGTTTATGTTTCTTAAATTTGACTGCAAAGGTGAACCTGCTCTCCAAAGAAAAATCCCAACTCCAAAAAAAAAACAAAAACACCATCCCCAGCTCCCCACACACCTGCTCCTTGCCATTCATTCATTCTGCTGCCTACAGCCCTTAAATGGGCAATGCAATTGCATTTATGTTTATAGCCTATGTTATTTCACCAAACGAATTCTTATGGTTATGCTGCCACCCTGTGGTCATTGTGTTGACTGCACTAATCTTCTGTAATCCTTCCCTTATGATGTAACTTCCTACAGAGAAAAATCAGGCCTCCTGTACTCCTAGACAAGACTTCTCTGTGTGGCAGAGCTATGTAAGTCTCAGGGTTGGGTGGACACAAATACAATTAATTGGCAGGTAAAATAGCTTCCTTGCATGCATCTCATCTGTGCATTTAGTTGTTTCTCTGGAGTATAGTCTTAAAGCAAACCATCACCCTAGTGAAAAAGTCAGATTACCCTGCCTCCTCCCCATTACCTTTATCATAATTGGATACCAGTGTATATTTCTTTATAATTTAGATGTACTTTCTACAGTGAAGGATTGGGACTTTCATAATTCCCCATCTTTGCACATGTGTGGTAAACCTGTGCATCCACAGATGTGCCGCAGGGCTCACTCAGGACCCCTAACCCTGTGGCACATCTGTGAATGCACAGGTTTCCACACATGCGCAAAGATGCGGTTTTATAGAAGTTCCAGACCTTCACTAGAAGGACTGAAGTTCCTCACCAGAACTGTAAGGTTTCATGTACACTAGCAGCTCCTAAACTTGAGTTTAGGAGCTTTTGGCCTTTATTTTGCCAAAGTTTCCAAACTCAACTCCATAAAAGCCTGTGTCCATGTACGCACCGGCTTTTACCAGAGTTTAGGAGCTGCCGCATTTAGGTGAGCTTCCACCTCCCTCTCCTGAAAGCGGAAGAATCTCATTCAGGGTAGGAATGTTTCGACCGCCAGCTGCGGGAAAACGCAGAACGTGGAGAAACCGCAGCAAAAATGTTCTGCAATTTTGCTGCATTTTGTGTTTTCCTGGGGCCGTGGTAAATGTAGGCCAAGTGTACATGAAGCCTAAAAATATTTTGTACGTGTGACCTTCCACGGGGCAGATTGTCCCTAAACAATAATGATCTTCACCACTAAAAAATAATATTTACAAAAAATATACATGGAAGAGAAGCAGATAATATTGAAACAATAATTTGAGGAACCAGAAATATGTGTGTCTGTATTGTGTGTAACTGATTTTTTTATGTTTTGTTTTACGGAAAGCTGACCAAAACATTGCAGCTCCACTGACTGATTTTTTGAATTACCAAGTGTAGTTGTACACTGGTCCGTTTTCATTTGATCTGCTGGGTCTCTATTGGCCAGTGAGGCTCCCCATCACATTTGATGGCCAACAGCGAAACTTATCGGTGGAAGGGGGCCAATTGTGTAACCCAGTGGTGAAAGGGGGCCAATTAGGAAGCTCAATGGTGGAAGAGGGCCATTTAGGAAACTCAGCGGTGGAAGGGGTCCAATTGGGAAACTCTGGTGGAAGAGGGCCAGTTGGGAAATTAAGTGGTGGAAGAGGGCCAGTTAGAAAACTCAGTGGTGGAAGGGGGCCAATTAGGAAACTCCGTGGGGGAAGATGGCCAATTGGGAAACTCAATGGTGGAAGAGGGTTAATTGCAAAAAACTCAGTGGTGGAAGAGGGCCAATTGGGAAACTCAGTGGTGGAAGAGGGCCAATTGGGAAACTCAGTGGTGGAAGAGGGCCAATTGGGAAACTCAGTGGTGGAAGAGGGCCAATTGGGAAACTAAGTGGTAGAAGAGGACCAATTGGGAAATTTAGTGATGGAAGAGGGCCAATTAGGAGGCTCAGTGATGGAGGAGGATCAGTTGGAATACTCAGTGGTGGAAGAAGGTATGTCATGGCCTGACCAGGTAAGCTATAGTTGCAGTATTCACCAGGTTTTTGGGTTTCTAGAGACCTCCGGTAAACCCAATGAGGATACATGAGGGCATCTAGAGTTGTTTAGTATACAACTCATTGGTTAGATTATCAGGTTTTTAGTTGTGATGAATGTTTCTACGTGTTATAGTTATAATATGTATATTAGCTCATCACATGAATGGATCTGTGGATAACTGGAAGACAACAGAAACATCCCTTTTTTGTGTTTATTCATTTGCTTAGTATCTTTATCCTTTGGCTCCCAGGAGTCATGATTAAGTGTGGAGTCAGTGACGCTGTGAAGGCATGCTTACTTCATAAGTCAGCACCATTTGGAAGCAGACATGAAGTTAGAAGGTGAGAAGTTCCGAGCTTCTTAATCCCATGTCAAAGCATGCGGGCATAGTTCTGGCAAATTGCAAAGTGAAAGATATCTCCAACTGTAGGTCTGAGTAATAAGGAAGGCTTTTAAAAGGTTGGGTGACGGAACTCCTAACCAGAAAAATGGGGGAAAAAGGGATGTACAAACTCTGAGTTTTACTCACCAACTGGAACCAAAATTGGTGTTGATGCCAGGTGAAGTGCCAGACTTACTGTAAAAATGTCTATTTCACTATAGTTATTGGCTGCAAAATGGTGATTCTAGCAGAGGGGTGTTACATTGGGTGCCTATAGCTGGCCATAGATGTTTTTTATTACAGGTACTTATACAGCGCTAGTAATTTACATACCTCTCACACATACATACACATATCAGGACCAATCAAACCACCAGAGTGTCCTTGGAGTGAGGGTAGAAACCACATTATACCCATACAAGCGCAGGAAGAACATGCAAACTCCATGCAGGTAGTGTCATAGCTGGTATTTGAACCCATGACACTGCATTGCAAGGCAGAAGTGCTAACTTGTAGGTGCTGCCATATGGCTTACGTTTCAGCCATGCACCCTTCAAGCACCCAACTCAACAAAATCGATTTAAAAAATGACTGAGCTGGGTGGAAAATGATTGACCGAACAGTGGCTACATCCTATTAGATGCAGTCACTTTGCTGCCTAAATATCTTCATTAGCGTGGATTGGGGAATCAATTGATTTTCAAGTTGTGTATGGCTAGCTTTTAAAGCTTTGTGTCTATATATTTCAGTAATGGATCTCCAGTCCTGCTTTTTTTTTGTGAAGGAACAATCTTAAAAACAATAAAAAGGTTTATGTTATTGAAAAACAGTTTCCTACAATTCCAGCCTGTTTGAGACCCGTGCACTACAAATATACAGTATGAGTGTACAGAATATGGATATGGATGTTATAATTTATCATTTCCACAAGATGGCAGCACTGGCACATTTCTTCACCCTTTTACTCTCTTGGACACCTGAATGTTACATGAAACCTGAATAGACGTGGGGATGTTGCCCATACTAAGTAAACAGAGTTTATTGTTAAAAAAAAAAAAAAAAAATCCAAATACAATGAGTAACAATTCCACATCTGCTTTACTTTAACAAATAAACTTCCTTACCCTTTTAATAAAAAATGCTTTGCATATATGCTAAATTGAATTATCATGTAATTGAAAGTCTAATATAAGCTTTTATAGACTACAAAAATAATAATAAAATCTACTGAGAAAGTGAATATGGGTATCTTGTTAACTGCTCCATTTCAGGATACCCATTGTTAAGGAGAAACTGATGAATGTGTCCACAGTAACACCATTCTGCCAGAATACTCTTTTAAAAACAGAACAGTTCCTCAATTTCTCGGTTCTAACCTGACTTGGAATGTTGTGACATTGGATACATAACCTCATACGAGATGACTGTTCCTACTAATGGTGGAAAAATGTGTGCAGCCAGCATTTTACAGGGAAAAGCTGCCTGTTTGCCTTTCTGCCCATAGGCATGTGCCAATTGTGCCTGATGCTAAATATGGCCTTCTGTATCCCATCTGTGCTTTGAAAACAACAGTTACCATATCTTAAATTAAATCTGTGTTTTGCACAGGCACGGCAAAACAACATGTTTGCTTTAATGCCCTCTCCCCAGAAGCACATTATCACCTTTTTTCTTTTACAAAAGGTTTTTTTTAACATTTAGTGACAAAAATTCACCATGAATAAAAAAATAGCATTAAAATGTGCAAATAGTGCATACATGACAATGGAACAAGGCACATATTGGGTAGGCAGATTCTGCATGTAGCCCAAACTATACAAATAACAATGGTATACGTAAGATACATATAAGGCAGGTCCTGCTAATGGAGAGGAGCTCTGGATTCAGGGCTGGTGCAAGGATTTTTGACACCCTAGGCGAAACCTCATTTTGCCGCCCCCCCCCCCCCCCTTTGGCTCTGCCCCTGACTCCAGCCCCTTTGCCCTGTCAATTTATACGATGGAGATGGCGGAGGCAGAGATTTTTTGTAGAGCCTCTCTACCCATTTCTTTAGCTGTGGTCCACAGGCCCGCACCTGTGCCCCTGGATCCGCCTCATTTTACCGCCCTGGGGTTCTGCCAGCCGCGGCTCTCCAGTGACATGAGTGAGTGATGCAGAGCAGTGATGGATCAACAGCGGATGGGCGCCCCTGGTGGTAGTGGCGCCCTAGGGGGCCGCCTACTCCGCCTAGTGGTAGAGCCGGCCCTGTCTGGGTTGCGCAGAGTGTTCAACAAACAAAGGCGAAGACTAAAAAGCCCACGAGAGGCCATTCAGAAAGAAACAATATGCGTAGTAGGCAATCAGAAGAAGGAGGTAAATAGACCAAAAAAGAGAAAGCAGAAAGGAAGACGAAAAATAGAAGTGGAGAAATCCAGGGGCCAAGGGCGCAGAAATATCACATTTCCAACAACTGATGGTCCAAACTGGTGTGAGTGTGATATCCAAACTTATAATATTGTTCTTGCGGTGTTTTACTGCCTCAAAGCTTAGGACAGAAGACTTCCATGCTCTGGCAATAGTGAGCTTAATCACTGTAAAGAGGTGAGCAGCAAGTAGTCACTCAACACAAAAGGGGGTATCTATCGGCTTAAAAAGAGGAGCTTCATATGGGTTTCTCTTTGAGGTTGGAGTGTAACAATGTATGAAGCAAGGCATAGACCCGAATCCATAGTCTGCTCACTTTTGGGCAATTCCACCAAATATACACCATTGTTCCTGGCTGAGCACATCAATGGAAGCAAATTAAGGTATAATTAGGAATAATTTGAGCTGGCGATGGCCTTCCGGTGTGACATCACTTCCTGTTTGGGCTCCATGCTGGTCCCAAAAGTTGCCGAGAGGCCATCTTGCCAGCTCATGTATCCATAGCTGCTGGTCGGCTACCGGAGAAGGAGGACACCAAACTGTTATATTCTGCTGATAGGCTTGATTCTCAACATATGATTGTTAGTGTGTTTAATTTGTTCCTTACTATAATATACCTTTTGATTGCTGCACTTAGAGGTACTTTTCCTTCTTCATACACCATCAGCACACCCCATCATCCCTTGCTATTACATACATTCAATTCTGGAGGTGCTGGAACTGCATTTAGTACAGGAGAAGTACTAAATGTGTTGGCCGCTCTTAGCAATCTGCGCCTGAGCACCCGTAATTTGAGCCGTGGAGGATACCAGAGGAGGTAGTAGCGCTGCACCTTTGCTGCCAGAACTGCATTCCCCAGCGTTCCCACTGAAAAAAGCCATGGCTGTATTGAATATACAACCTCCACCTTCCTCTTACATTGCCTCAATTCTCTCACAACAGTGTGGCTGGAGTAACGGGACACATTCACTTGTCCGGAAACAAGAGAAATCAAAATTTTGTAATGCAGATCAGGCTCAGAGACATGGCAGATGCATCAGGCACTTTTCAGGATAGGTGCACCCTCCATTCAGTAGTACTTACTGTGGATTTACACTTGTATAGCTCATTACACCACCAGGGGGGCTTACTACAGAACAGGATTGTCCAGAGTCTAACTTCTCCACCAGCAATTAGTCCATAGACCGTGCAGAACATATTTTCCGCCATTTGTTCACCCACCATGCCCCTGGTCACCAATAGCAAAATGAGCTACTTATCTATCACAAAATGTTTCACAGTGTTAAACCTTTCATCCAATTTATAAATTACTGCAATGGTAAATTCCAAATACAGCAATAGTAGAGGTAAAAAAGCACTTGTGGGTTTAACCAATCATTATTTTTTTTTATAATTCTCCTTTAAGGGAGGCTTGGCAGGGGGTGTGTCCTATGCCTACATACTTTTGCTAATAGGTGTCCCTCATTCCCATCTCAGAAAGTTGGGAGATATGCATACCTTCCTCCCTAAGCTCCACCCCACTTACTGTATATAGCCAATGGCTCCTTTAGAGGTGACTGGTTGATGTGGTCCATCTGTCACTCTGCCCACAATCACACATTTTTCCTTTCATCCGGAGTCACGGAACAGGTCGATACTTTGTTTTTTTGTTGTTTATTAGGGGAATATACTTGAATGGGGTAGGGACGACTGTGGGATGCCCAGTAGATCAACAAACAGGACCGTCTATATACACCTCTGTATATACACTTCTTCTTCCTCCAGCACTGACATTTGCTGAACATTAAGTACCCTTCACTTCTCTTCAACACCGACACTTGCTGAACGCCACACTCCTTCACTTCTCTCCAGCACTAACGCTTGCTGATCTTTACACTCCTCACGGTGAGGCCTAATGGGATATTTATCAGACCTCCATTACTTCTTCCTCCACCCTAGCTAGCACATGGTAAGGCCTGCATTCCTGATGGCAGGGCCTGGCGACCACCCATTACATGCAAGGGCCATGGGCCATCTGATGAAAGGCCACGGCCCTCAAAGTATAGCGAAGTACAATGTGCTAGCAGAGTTTGATGGACTACTGCTCCCAGCCCATCCTCTTCCAGGCCTCCTCAGCCCTCCTGGCTGCTCCGGCCTACTCCACTGCCCAGTGACACCACTCCCCTGACTGGCTCCTCCGACCTCCACAAATTGTCCACTGTATCCTCCCAGCCTGCTCCAGTCCTCTTCTCCAGCTCCCAGGTATGTCACTCACCAACAACAACACCGGTGGATCCTTTAAAGAGTCTTTTCCTGTAGCCTCTCTGTTGCTCTTCTGCTCCCTTGTGCTGCTCCAGGATCTTTCCTTTCTCCTCCTGGCTGCACCAGAGCTCCCAGGCCTCAAGGTCACCCCCTGGGGAATCCCGGGCCTCTGCAACTTCTGCTACATCTCCACTCTTCCACCTGACACTCTCCTCCCCCCAGCTGGGCAGACCACAGTATTTAAGGAGGCCTGCCCCCTCCAAATCCAAGTTGGGGATTGGTCAGGGCTCCTTAACATACCTCAGAAAGTCCCACCTCCTTTTCCAACCCCCTTTCCAGAGCCTTCTGGAAACAAAGAGGAGGGTTAACCAAGGGGTATTCCTTCCTGCAGTGTCCAGCTCTTCTTGGGCTACTCCCCTGCCCAGATCAAAACATTCAGGCCTGCACAACAGTCAAGCCTAACTAAATTTGCCTCTCCTAGCAAGAATCTATCACCTAAGCACCTATTTACTATGGGGCACTACACTCACCCCCCCCCCCCCCCAAACCTCAGCTGGTCCCTAGCTGAAAAATGTAGAAAAAATAGTAGCTCTTGGGCCCAAGAGTAAGGGCATCCCAAAGGCAAGAATGTGAAGGGGAAAATGAAACAAACTTGGAAGGGGATAATATGAATAAATAAGTACAAAAATAAATATACTCTCTGCACATTATTTATATTTGTACATATCCACAAGCCTAACTACAGGTCCCTACAGCTAGTAGCATACACAGTACACAGTTTCCGAGCCAGAGAACTTCTCCCGTGAGAAAAGCACTCTGCTCACATAGTAGAAAAGATGTGTTGACTCTCGACGGAAGGGAATGGACAGCCATTCCAGGGATCCTAAGACAAGGAACAACTAAACTACAAACTAACTAAACAAACAGCACACAGGTCAACTGGAAGGGGGTTATAAAACCTCCCAGCTGAGCAACAATAGTATTAGCCAATACATTTGTTTTTCCTGTCTGATCTGTCAGTGAGGGGTTAGATCCCATTGACAAAACAGTAAAAGGGAGGAAAATAAATGCACAAAGTTAGTCTTCTTCAGAGTTCTTGAGGAGAAGGGCCCCTCCCTGGACAAAGAAGTTCTGAAGAAGTTTGAAAAGGCCAGAACACACCTCACCCCAGCATCCTTTCAATGAGCTAAGTCTTTGCCATTGGGTGCAGGGTGGCAGGCTGGTGTGTTCCTGGCAAGTGGGAAAGAAGCACACATCTGCAGTCCTCCAGCAGTCTCTGTGTGGGTACATACATCACTGTAACTCAATTCCTATATGTAGTACTGGGGGTCTGGCAACCTCCTCTTGCCCCTTCTTCTGTCTCCCCATCAAGGACTGAGTGACTCTCCACGGCCCATCCTGGCCTCACGATGATCACCTGGTCCTTGTAAATTGTTCTCCCTAGCCTCTTCTCCCAAATTTCCAGGAACTGGACCCACTCCACACTACGGGGTCCTCTTTGCGGCTGGGAGATTTGCAAGTAATCTCAGACCAGGTCGTTTTCCCACCCTCGAGAACTCTCCTCCATGTCCATGATTTGGGAAGAGACATAGGGAAATTCCAGGCCCCACTCCTTTGTACCTCTTTCTGAAACCTGGAGAGTTTAGGTAACTCCCTGAGGTTCCCCTTCCCTGGCAGAACACGCGCAGCTGGGGATCGGGTTACCTTTTTTCGATGAGTAGAAGCCTTGGTCTGGGTGGTGCAGAGCCTGCGTAGCGAGAATTGCTGAGCAGGGATCCAAGTTCCTGTAGCTTGTTGTGGGGTCACTTTAAGTTCCGGTCCCCTCACTCTGGGCTGGGTTTCCTGGACATCCAACCCTCCAGTCTCCCACTCCTCCTCGGAACTTGACTCTGGCGATGACCACTCCGTCAGCCAGTCTAGTGACCCAAACTTAGCTACCAGTCTGGGAGAACTCAGATCAAAAACCTGGCCCTTGATCTCTTCCTGCAGCTCACCTGGGCACACGTCCCCCCCCCCCCCCCTAGGTCCGGCTGCGTTGGAAGTGATGGGGTGAGGGACTTAGGGTTGGCCGACTCTTCAGGAACTTTTAACTGGCTCCTGTCTGGCAGTATTAACAGTCACCAGGCCTCTGGCCAGGCCACAGGTCTCAACAGTCTCTTTTTTCCCCATGTTTTTCATTTCCGCGAGGGAGTTGCCAGGCCGCAACTCTTCCCCACCATCCGAGGGTGGTAAGCCCACTTTGGCCTCCTGGAATCTCCACTTTTGTGGAATGCACACTCCGGAAAGCAGGTCCACATGAAAATAGCACGGGTCTTGCCGGACATCCATCCGCTGCATCAAATAAAACTTACAAAGAGCATTGCGGTGGCGATAAGTAAGTTGTTCTCTCAGAAGTAAGGAGTTAACATAGTCTACCTATTGCTTTTGTGCCGTAGAGGT
>BLSH010274036.1:911096-925952 GCA_018402905.1 Glandirana rugosa
CCCCCCCCCCCCCCCTGCACACGGGTCCACTCGACGTCCTTCTCTAGTTCCCGGCTCACCTGGGCACACGTCCCCCCCCCCCCCCCTAGGTCCGGCTGCGTTGGAAGTGATGGGGTGAGGGACTTAGGGTTGGCCGACTCTTCAGGAACTTTTAACTGGCTCCTGTCTGGCAGTATTAACAGTCACCAGGCCTCTGGCCAGGCCACAGGTCTCAACAGTCTCTTTTTTCCCCATGTTTTTCATTTCCGCGAGGGAGTTGCCAGGCCGCAACTCTTCCCCACCATCCGAGGGTGGTAAGCCCACTTTGGCCTCCTGGAATCTCCACTTTTGTGGAATGCACACTCCGGAAAGCAGGTCCACATGAAAATAGCACGGGTCTTGCCGGACATCCATCCGCTGCATCAAATAAAACTTACAAAGAGCATTGCGGTGGCGATAAGTAAGTTGTTCTCTCAGAAGTAAGGAGTTAACATAGTCTACCTATTGCTTTTGTGCCGTAGAGGTAAATGACATCCAATATCTAGCTATATGTTTTCTAGCTACGTAAGAATGTCGGCAAGCCATAATATGAACCCCTGGTTGATACAGTAAGTTGTTCTCTCAGAAGTAAGGACTTAACATAGTCTACCTATTGCTTTTGTGCCGGAGAGGTAAATGAGATCCAATATCTAGCTATACGTTTTCTAGCGACGTAAGAATGTCGGCAAACCATAATATAAACCCCTGGTTGATACAGTTCAGCACCTAATGCTGCCAGCAGACACATTTCCCCCCTTCTAACAAAGCCACGTCCTCAGGCCATGTCCAGTACACCTCTGATCAAAAAGGCACAATCTATCTATGATAGACAATAAATTACCTGTAACATCAACAACACCACATAGCAAAGGGTAGCTAGGCACTTATAGTAATATAGGAATAGATCACAAAAACATATTCAGCAGCAAATATAGCAGAGCATGACATAAAAACACAAAAAATTGTCTACAGATAATACCAAGTGTCACGAACATTGACCCACTTCCCAGTCCTCTAGATGGATGTCTTCTTCTCCCAACCTCACCTGTATACTTTTGTCCATCTTAATGTGCTGGCCCAAGCGGAACTCACACAAACCCCATTTAAAGATGTGAGCGATATCCTCATCTATCTCTAGAGAATACACATGTTATGGTGGCGGGAGATGTTCCAAAACAAAGCGCTCGTAGATCTCCTGTCTCTCTATATCAATATAGTGATAGAGTTTTCCATAGGCCTCTTGGATAGATGCTATTAGTGCTGTGGCCATTAAAAACATGTTAACCTCTCCTGGAGGTAAATAAGAATATGGTGACCAAATGGGAATTGTATGCTCCACCAGGGGGGCAGCTGCCTTGGTACCGAAAACCGTCCAAATTTTCTGACCACAAAGCGCGTGGAGGAGTAAATGCCTCTGGTGACAAAGGGGAGCCTGGTGTCATTCCCACTTGCCTCCTCTCTCAGCAGTCAAGGAAACTGTGGGAACATGTCTACAGGATTGGAGCAGACCTAGTAAGGCATTAGCACACTGTCCAAGTATTCATTTCTCAGAAGTTTTGGATCAGATACCTGATATCCAGGTCTGCACTCGAATGTCATCTTATAAAATTGTTCAAGTGTTTATATCGTGAGCTGTTGTCTGGAGTTTTGATGATTCCCTACCATTTGGAGTATACACAAAGCTCCTTTGGCCATCCATTATAGGTGGTCAAACATTCTGGTAAGGTACATTTACTTCAGCTGGCAGAGAAGCTGTTTTGGAAGATTTGTTACTAACCGATGGTATTTCTTTTATTGAACATTATTTTATATGGATTTATCACACATGTGGACTTTACTTACACAATTCTTCACAATGTCTTTTTTTTCACTTCTGTGGAGTGTTTTTTCTCTTTTTAGATGGACTTATCCTTTTTTTTTTTTTTTCACTTGTACAGTAATACCAATTGTTACCAGTTAATTTGTTCACATATTTACTCTTGAGTGCTACAGTTCTGAATGAATTGTTTTTATAGGATTCTGTATCGTAATCTTTAAGTGTTGGCAGCCACTTTTGCACTTTACTTCTGAGAGCAGAGTTTTTTTTTTCTTTTTAAGGATAATAAAGTAGGTTCAGGTGATTGAAGCAATTCAGGTGATGGTGTGCTCACTTTCTCTATAGCAGGCTCTGCTGGAACCAAATCTGGTACAGGCTACACCGGTCCAGAAGCCAAACAATTGACTTGAGAAATTCTCTACCCCTTCTGCTGCAGACAGTTGCTCTGGCCCCTCTGAAGAGGACATATCCAGGGCCACCACCGAGCCAGACATATCGCCTGCTTCCTTGTCACTGGGATCCCTAGGCTTGGCCCCTGCCAGATCAGAGTAGCAAGGGCATATCTCCATCAGATCATTTATAGTGAAGCTGAGCCCGGAGACCCAAAGCTGTTAACCCCCACAGCTCCAGAAGTTCAGCAGCAGGAAGAGGACAGGGCAGTCCTTCAGTGAAGATTTCTACAGAATCCAGCAGCCTCACATCTTGGGACACACTTCATTACAATTAAAGCGGAGTTCCACCCAAAAGTGGAACTTCTGCTTTAATGGAAGGTGACCCCCCCCCCGACATGCCACAATTGGCATGTCTTTTTTTTGGGGGTGACCAGGGACCCTGTTTTCACAGGGTCCCAGGTCCACTTCCTCCCCTGGAGCGGTGGCTCAGGGAAGGAAGTCCATCTTCTCCCCTCCCTCTCGGCAATCTCCTGGGACACGTCACAGGTCCCAGAAGATACGTCGGCCAGTCACAAGGCGCAGCATGACTTGCGAATGTGCAGTCGTGCCCGGCTTTGAAGCCAAAGCCGGGTGCCCACACCTGTGATGGCGGCACTGTGGAGAGGAGGGGGAGAAGAGCGAGCCCTCGGGCGACCGCATCGCTGGAGCGTGGGACAGGTGAGTGTCCGATTGTTAAAAGTCAGCAGCTACACTTTTTGTAGCTGCTGACTTTTACAGGGGTGGAACTCCGCTTTAAGTAATGTAACTAAAGCTGTAGAGAATAAAACGTTTTTTAACTAAACTTCAGCTTTAAGCTTTTTATTATGTTGCCAACAAAAGGACCATACAATTTATGTATCACATCAGAATACTCACTCAGGATGGGTATTCTCAGCAGAGACGTTTAGAGAATATGTGGCTTATATATTTTTATCTAAGAATGCCTGTCTGGTAAAAAAAAAACCCATACCTGAAATAGAATTTTCTGTCATCTGCCAAACTCTTCTCTTGTGACTCATAGTTGCCGTTCTGTAATGTTATTGACAATTTTATTTTCGTAGTGTAGCTAGGTGACATATGAGAATCT
Organism: Glandirana rugosa; assembly: GCA_018402905.1. NCBI lineage: Eukaryota > Metazoa > Chordata > Amphibia > Anura > Ranidae > Glandirana > Glandirana rugosa. The sequence continues at coordinate 914,449 of BLSH010274036.1, forward strand.
ACCTATAACAGGTTGGGTTTTTAAAGATATTCTAAGCATATTAGAATTTAGGATAAAGCGACTCTGTTGCTTCCTCAAAGTATGTAAAGAAGGAGGACTACTTACCGTTCCTGCTGCTTGCACTGTCAAACACTTCAGAGTGATACCCCGGGTGAAATGCCTTTTGAAACTGACACTACCAAAAGTGTAGATATTCTGTGTATCCTGCAACTCTGAATGGTCCTTCCTGCCGACTACCACATCACTACAGGAGATAGTATTGATGTAGAGTTCAACAGGAGGAACTATTCCGTGCCAACCAAGATAAGAGTGGAAGAATACAGATGTTATACCTTGTGTTACCATCTGCGTTGAGGAGAACAGCTTGATAGCTTGAGAGTTAGCTTCTCAGACAAGATGGGCAAAATGCAGATGTTTTTAACTGCAAATTGCAGCATCTTTATAAGCTATTGTGTCATACTGCAACACACTGCATGGGTCCAGGGCATGTCCAGCTTTGGAAGTGAATTGTCAGCCAGCCTTTTTTTCTTTGACCATTAATGCTGGGACATTTCTCTTTTTTTCATCACTAACCTTGGGGCATACTTCCTCCCAAGGACTGCAAAAGCCAGGACATTCTCTTCCCCCACTCACCAGCAATGCAAGATTTTTACAAATGTTACATATTCATGACCACTGCCTATACGGGACCTGGATTGGACAGCCGTTGGTGCCAAGCTGTCACAGGTCGCACCCTGATTCTCCTTTTTTTTTTTTTATCTCAAAACAAACTTTATTGAGCCACATTGCGTATACATTACAAAGGCATTGAGCATTGTATCAATCAAGCACAGCACATTTCCAATATCGATATTCTATAGCAAGTACATATGTCATATACCATATACACCACCCACCAACATGCCTTATTCCCCACATGAATCAACCAATTCCCATCATATTCAACCCATATATCCACAAAATAAAAAAATAAATAAATAAATCTTTTTTACATGCAATATATTCCTAGGGTCTTCACAATTTTATAATAGCAATCGGTCCATGACGAGCTCTGCTGGCGCTAGACCATGCACCGACAGCCATGGTGACCAGACCCTCTCGAATTTGGTCGTGCTGCCTCTATGTTGGTAAATTACTTTTTCAAACCTAATGGTGTGATTCATTTGAGCCACCCACTCTTTCACCGTAGGGGGATTTTCAGATCTCCAGTATTTTAAGATTAATTTTCTGGCCTGGAAAAGGGCTCTCTCTACCCCCGACCTGTGGGCCTCTTCTACAATATCCGCCTCTAAGATCCCCAGGAGGCCCACCTTTGGGTCTTCTGGTAGACTAATTTGAAAAACACGATTCAACGTTCCTATCACCTCCCTCCAGTATATGTGTAATTTTAGGCACCTCCACATTAGATGAAACAGGTTCCAATGGTCCCTTCGGCATCTAGTGCAGGTCGGGTCATCCCGAACCCCCCATTCTCACAAGTCTGACCGGTGTGTAATGTACGCGTAGGAGTAGGTATAACTGGGAAAGTCTCTGCGCTACGCTCAAGGAGCACCGCGGAACCACTGCTAGTGCCTCTTCCCACTGTCCCTCCTCGAACGACCCAATATCTCTCTCCCACCTGGATAAAGCCCTCCTGTCGTCAACGGGGAGAAGCTTATTAAGAAGCATTATATAACTTCCCGAAATAAATCCCTTATATGTCTACGCTTCCCACATAAAGTTAAATATAGGTGTGGGACTCACTGTCCAGGGTTCCACCGCCCCCTGGGCCCTAATTGCATGCTGTAGTTGGTAATAATAAAACAACATATTGGGAGGAATCCCAAACTCCATCTGTAAATCCCTGAAGGAGCGCAGTTTCCCTTCTCTAAAGATCTGCCTCAAGTACGTCAAACTGTATGTTTGCCATTTCAATCCATACTGTAGTTTTTCTAATTCGGGATACCTTTTGTTATCCCATATCGGGCTAAATCTAGTGAATCCCTCCACTTGCTGAATAGTGCGTACCTTATTCCATATTTTCTGCATGTTCGATTTAGCTAGGCGAAGGGCCTCCAATCATTCCGCCACCGCTCCACCCGTCTTGTAGCCCACCAGCTTCACCATGGGATCCACTAAGTTCAACTCTCTGTCCCCAGTATTGTTTAAAAGTCTCGCTATGTGCTGTGTTTGGAAAGCCAAGAAATAGGCCCATGGATTGGGAAGTGCCATGCCTCCTGTCTCATTGGGATGTTGTAGTTGAGCCAGACTCACTCTAGCAGTCTTGTTCTGCCAAATAAGGGACCTGAATATGGAGTTTATCACCCGGAAGTGTTTTAATGGAATCACCATGGGAGAATTATGGAGCACATATAGGATCTGCGGCATAAGGATCATTTTGATCAAATTGATCCTTCCAACAGGAGATAGTTTTAGTCTGGACCACACCTGGACTCTATCACTGCAACGATTCAAAAGGGGATTCAGATTCCGGGAGATAAAGTCCAGTGGGTTTGGTGTAATCTGTATGCCTAAATAACGGAATTCAGTGGACACTGGTATCCCTTGCATAGCCACCTGACCTGGGTCTATTTTCCTGTCTAACAGCATCAGGGATGACTTGGTCCAGTTTACTAGCAATCCTGAAAATTTACCAAACAATTTTACCTCCTTCATGGCTTCTGCCAATGATATCTCAGTGTCCCCAAGCAATAGCATGGTGTCATCCGCATAAAGCATTAGCTTTTCATGGAGTACACCGTACTTAAACCCCTGGATCTTATTATTGGAGCGGATGCGTTCTGCCAACGGCTCTATGGCAAGCGCAAAAAGGAGAGGTGATAAAGGGCATCCCTGCCTCGTTCCCCTATGGAGCCTAAAATAGGGTGACATTCTCCCCTCCCCCCTAATGGCCGCCTGCGGGGAACTGTATAACAATTTAGCCCAGTCAATGAATTCCTCTCCGAACCCAAATTTGTGTAATATGGCCCACAGGTAGGACCACTCAATGCTGTCAAATGCTTTGTGGGCATCCAGAGACAGCAGAGCACGGTCCCCCATATTATCAGCTTTTGTCTGAATGTTCAGAAATAGACGGCAGGTTTATTGCAGTAGACTTCTGTGGCATGAAGCCTGCCTGATCCGAATGGACTATAGAGGAGATCACTTTACCAAGTCTAATGGCCAGCACTTTTGCCAATATCTTTACGTCTGTTTGAAGCAATGATATGGGCCTGTATGATCCTGGATCTAATGGATCCTTGCCTAGCTTTAGCAGCAGCACTATATTGGCTCTAGTCATGGAGGGCAGCAGACATTTAAGTTCCTTAGGTTCCTTAAGAACCAACAGTAGTTGGGGTAATATACTCTCAGCATATTGCTTAAACACCTCCAACGGGATGCCATCCTCTCCCGGCGCCTTTGAGTTAGGGAACGCCCCAGTCGCCTCCTGGAGCTCCTCAACTGTGAGAGGAGCACCCAATTGTTTTCTATCGGCATCCGACAGTACTGCCAACTCCAACTCCTCCAGATATTCAGCAAGCGATTCTGCAGTATACTCCTGGTGGGAGCAATATAATGTGGAGTAATAGGAGATCAACACTGACATAATGTCATCAGGGGAATTTGAGGTCTTGCCTGTATGCAGCCTAATGGCTCCCCACAGGGAGGAGATTGTTGGGAATGAGCAATTTTTGCTAATAGGCGACCAGTATGTTCACCCTCCTCATAAAATGCCAGTTTGCTAAAAAAGCGTTTTCGCTCTGCAGTCGAATTAACAATATGCTGTAGAGCCTCCTGAGCGGGCACCCATGCCTCTCTATGCACCTCAGTCGGGTCATCAATAAACCTTGCCTCCAAGTACTTCACCAGTTGCTCCATCCCCTCCTTCTTAGCATGTGTGGCGTTCTTAACCGCCTTGATCTCGTCAATAAATATTCCCCTCAGATAAGCCTTAAATGTCTCCCAAGCCAACCCCCTCTCCACCTGTGCCCCATGTGTCTTCAAAAATTCTGCAATGGCATCTGCCACCCTCGCTGGGGATGGGAATAGCTGGAGCCAAAAGGCAATCAGCTTCCAGTGAGCTCTTGGCAAGCCGGAGGGAGGGCGCAGCTCCAGAGCTACAATGAGCGGTGAATGGTCGGATATTCCCCTATTAGCATACGTGATGTCAGTGACATATCGTTCAGCTGCCCGTGAGCATAAACATAAATCTATACGAGACAGTGAGGTATGAGTCTTTGAGAAGCAGGAGAACTGTTTTTCTCCTGGGTGTTTGCTCCTCCAAGAGTCACACCATCCCACCTCCTCCATCAGTTTCCCAAGAGGAGTACGTTTTGTCCCCCTGTCCCCCACTACCGGCGGGTGTTTATCCAACCGGGAGTCTAGGTAGCAATTAAAATCCCCTATAACAAACAGTGGAACCCTGGGATGACTCAACTGGTATTCCACAACTGCTTTCAACACCTGAGGCCCGTAAGGCGGTGGAATATATACACAGACAAGAATACATTTCAAGGAAAATATTCTGCAAAATAGCATAATGTATCGACCCTCAGTATCTATCTGACAGTCCAGTTCCTGGTAATCCAGAGAGGTATGTATAAGCACACTCACCCCCCTGGAGAAGGATGTGTGCACAGAGTGATATGCTTTGCCCACCCTTTTAAAGCCCAAACAAGGCACTGAGTCTGGAGTAAGTTGCGTCTCCTGCAAGAAACAGATGGCAGGTAAGTACTTGCGTATTGAGGTTGAAACCATAGTTCTCTTTAGGGAGTCACTCAGCCCTCTGACATTCCATGACACCACTGGGTAATCACAGCAGTGGAAGTAAGTGTTGTCATTTCACATGCAGACCAAGATATCCCCCCCTCAATACCCCAGCAAAAGGGGTCATACCATACTGTGAGATAGCCATGGCAACTCTACATCAGCTTGGCTTGATCAAGACGTGTACTGTGCAATGCTCCAATAAAGTAGATTACCTTAAGTTCAGCCAGTGAGCACAACGGCACTCTAACTTTGTGCAACTCTGCCCATCCACATATGTTGCAGGGCTGAGCAGAAGGCAAGGGAGACCCCCCCCTCCACCGAGGGCCGGGCGTTGTGTAACAGTGAGCTGACTGTACAAAAAGATGTACCAAAAAAACAAACAACAGGTGGACAACAGGTCCCACAATTCTCCAATCCACTAGCAGCCAGCAAGTTGTCTTCAACTTTTTCCATCGGGATAAAGATTTAGTTTTTGATTGTCACTACTCACATCCCCAGCTGGAGATAGGGACTAAAAATGGTAACGTTTCCCAGCAAGCTTTATTGAAAATAGCAACTTTAAAGCACTGCAAACCAGGCGATTCCTGTACCTTCATACGGTGTTGTACCAAGGCATTCTTCTCGTTCACAGTCTGTTGCGGTCATTCTTCCTCCCCTGCAGGTCTTCTCGCTTGGCAAAAAGCACTTTCATTGGCATCCAGCCACTCCGAGGCCTCCGCCGCATGTTCAAAGAAATGGGCCTGACCCCTAGCGGTTATTCTGAGACGTGCTGGATATAGCATGGCGTATGAAGCCTGTAATTTCTGAAACCGTCTCTTCACTTCAGTAAAGCGAGCACAACGTTTTTGGACGTCCAAGGAGAAGTCAGGGTAAAAGGACACCCATGCCCCATTAAACTGTATGTTTTGTTTCTCCCGGGCAAGGCGCAGAACAATCTCTATGTCCTTGTAGTGCAACAGTCGGGCTAACAGCGGGCGGGGAGGGTTACCCGGTGGGAGAGGCCTAGTAGGTACTCTGTGAGCGCGCTCTACTGCAAAGAGCGCTCTGAAGGCCTCCTTTCCAAACTCCTCTGGCAGCCATCTTTCCACGAATTCGGTGGGGTCTCTACCCTCAACCTTTTCAGGGAGACCAATTATGCGCACATTATTACGTCACATCCGATTTTCGAGATCGTCAGCGCGGGTGTCAATAGATTTAACCATTATAGAGTTGCGTTGAGTGTCTCTGATCAAAGGCCGTAACTTATCCTCTATGTCACTAATCCTGCTTTCAGCCGCTGTAGTTCTTTCCCTGATCTTTTGCAGATCCTGTCTAATCAGGGTTATTTCTTCCTTTAGCCCACCAAAGTTCTCTTGCAGGTTATTAACTGAGGCAGTGCACTTATGAATTGCTCTCAGGATCTCTGACAGGGAGGGCTGAACAGTCTCCTCATCCTCACTGACATTTTCAGAGGCAGGCAGGCTATCCGTGTCACCCACAGGCAACCCCTTCCCTGTCTCCCCCTGTGCCTCACGGTCCTCCCCGGAGCTCTCCCCCTCCACTATGGGGTCTGCTTGGGCCAAGGAGCTCGTAAGCTTCTGTGTGTAGAATCGCATGTCCTTGGGGGATCTCCTGTGAGTTGCTTGTGTGTTTTTGGTGCCTTACTCACGGTTTCCTTGACACGCGGTGTGCGCTGTTGGAGACCCGATCCGGCGCCATATTGAGTCTCTGCACGCTGTGTCTCTTCCTTGCTTTTACGTGTGGCCATCATGGTGACTCGCAGCGGGAAGATGGCAGGAGTGTCACTACTACTTAAGAAGTCACTTGGTGCCCGAAAGTCCGCTCTGCTATGCCGGGAACAGGATCACTGAAGGGTAACCAGCGGGAGCTCTGTGAAACACTCCCGTTCACATGCCGATCTTGGCCACGCCCCCAACAGACACGTTTTTATTTTCCATTCACAGGGTAAACATAGAGTACATTTACAAAGTATTTGTGATATTAACAGCAGATATTTGTACAAGTTAACATTCAGTGCAGATCTATCTACCAGCAGGTTCAGACAAGTAAATCAGCATCTACAGGTGATAGAGTACCAACATGGAAGGCACCTACTACCTGAGGCATGGGTATATAGGGAAAGAAAAAAAAAAGGGGGGGGGGGAGAGAGGGAAGGGTATGGCTAAAGGGGCTAGGCAGCACATGTCCGGCCTCGAGGTGGGGCGGATTACTGTGTGAGTCCATTTCATCTAGCTATACCCTACAGTGGTGACTCTCCCGTCCAGCCACTCCAAATCTTGGTGAATCTTTTTGGGCATTTACGGCTCATATAGGTGAGTCAGTATAGAGGTAAGACAGAGTCCACCAGATCCCTCCATTGTGAGACCGTAGGAGGACTTGGCTCCTAAGATCATTTTCCTGGCATAGAACATGGTGTAGAATATAAATAGTCTCTGGTGTGGGCTTGGCGTGATTGTGCCACAAATCATAAGAAGGAGAGCAGTAGGGTCCAAAGTCAGTGCAACGTTCCCCTTCTCATTTATCACATCAACCACCTCTCTCCAAAATTGCTGTATTTCCGGGTAGGACCATACAACATGAAGGAACGTACCCACTTCATCTTTACATTTAGGACACCTGTCTGACTGAGAAGGGTAAATCCTTGATAATCTCTGGGGGGTGCAATATGCCCTATGTAGGAACTTAAGTTGTATATATCTATCCCTAGCTGAAATCATTAAGGGTAGGTACTGTTGGACTCCCTCCTCCCAGTCCTCAGCCTCCAGTGTAGGGATATCTGTCTTCCAGGTAGTAAATAGCTTGGTACCAATTCCTGCATCTTTAAAAGTAAAGCAAAGAGAGAACCCTATCCACATTTGCAGATATAAAGAGACGCTCCACCCCATGGGATCTCAGGGTAATTTGAGTCACCCTGATTCTTCTTGGATTGAGACCACACAGACCTGTCTTTTTAGCCACCATCTTGGGCATATTGTTCCTGGCCATAGGGCCGTTACATTCCCTAACCCAATTGCCCATTGTTAAATAAAGGAATGTACACTATGACAGGCAGTTTTAACACTTCTTCCATCCATACAACAATATACTTTCAGAATCTTGGCACAGTACATCATAGTGAATAGCTTACAACCTACAGCAACCTTTTTTTCAGTGCAGAGCAAAAATGCATATTTTAACCAACTCCCCTCTATTTCTCTCTCTCTTTTCTTGATAGCACCACTGAGATAGGAAAGCTCCCCAGTAGTATGCTACTTCTTGAGCTCAGGCCTTTCTACACCAACCCATAGGACCTGCAGCTGAGGGTCAGTGGTGGCAAGGTCCCACTATTTGCATGCTGATATTTTCACAATGTTCCCTCTCCAGTCTTGCCCAGTTGGGCACTCTCTCTGATGTTACTTGTTCCAAGTGTGTTTGTTGCCACATGCACAAGAGGACTCATACAACTCCCCTCTATTTCTCTCTCTCTCTTTTTGAAAGCACCACTGAGATAGGAAAGCTCCCCAGTAGTATGCTACTTCTTGAGCTCAGGCCTTTCTACACCAACCCATAGGACCTGCAGCTGAGGGTCAGTGGTGGCAAGGTCCCACTATTTGCATGCTGATACTTTCACAGTGTTCCCTCTCCAGTCTTGCCCATCCGGGCACTCTCTCTGATGTTACTTGTTCCAAGTGTGTTTGTTGCCACATGCACAAGAGGACTCATACATACTCTAGGCCCTGAGGCCATATGAACCTGCAACTAAGGGTCAGGGGTAGACAAGGCGACTCAACCTGCTCCCCCAGTGCTATGACCCACTCTCCCTGGGAGGGCTCTTTAGTTCAGCTCAGCATAGCCCTACATCTTTGCAGATCTGGGGTGTCCTTCTCCCATATCCCAAGAGTCCTGGGCCCCACCCACAGCTAGCATTCATAGGGACCCTATCTCCAACCATTATATCAATACAGGGGTTTTTCACTACACTACAGGGTCTGCTTAACTGTGTGTTCCTGTGTGAATCCCTTGTATATTTAGAGTGGAGTAGAAGAAATGATATATGTGAGTGAAGTTGTGAGTAGTCCACCAGACAAAGGGCCTTGGATGTTCCCATAGGTGTGCACAGCCTATTGCATTAGGGTGTGCACCACAAAACGCTAACAAACAGAGTGTGTGTGTATATATGTCAGAAAGGCAGAGATCGGTGTCAGTAGTTTATTTTTATTTTATTACGTTTTTTTTTTTTTTAACAACATTATATTTTATTATTTTTTACAATTTTATTTAGGAGCCCTGCTGGGGGCCGTTGATGAAATATCAGGGGTCTAAACAGACACCTGATGTCTCACTACTGAGACAGAGAAAGGGACTGAGGACAGAGATTCCCCCATCCCTTTCTCTGCAGCCAGGCAGCAGGGGTAATCTGCAGTACAGGGTGATTAGGGTGTGCCCAGGCACACCTGCCATTCTATGTGCACACGCCTATGGATGTTCTGTACCCGCCAAAAAACGGGACATTAACTTACCTGTGTACCAGACTGAGTCTCCGACTATGCAATTTCAGAGTAGTTAGGTGTCAGCTTGATGCCCAGATAGTGTCATAGACATCCAGTGGTAGGTGAAATGGGACTGAATGCGAGAAACCATCCCACAGAAAAGTGTGGCATTTAAATCTGTAGATTTGTTTATGTCTCATAAGGCCAGACAGTTGGTTAAATTGAGCCAGGGTTTGGTGGAGGTTTAGGAGAGTGGTGAGAAAATTGGTAAGGACTAGACCGGTGTCATCCGCATATAAAAACAACCTTGTAGTAGAGTTCAGCAGTAGAAACCCCCGTTATGTCAGAGTTGTTCCATTGCCAAGAACTTTATGGCCAAGATATTGAATGGTTGGAAATAGTATCCTGTGTATCTAACCATAGCAGACGAGGCAGAATAATAAGGCAGATATCCACAGCAGTATTGATTCACCGAAGCCTCTTCTCAATAGTACATAATGCAGATAGTCCCAGGAGAGGAAAACCAATGCATTGTATAAGTCAACAAATAAGCAGAAGCCTTTGTCCTGGAACAAACTCCACTTGGTCCCTATAGATGAGGAACTACAGGTATTTATTGGTCCAAGAAGCAAGGAATTTGCCCCGCTATTTCAAGTCCACATTAAGTAGGTTGAAACTGTTGGGGATCAGAAGCCATGTTTGGACCTTTGGGATTCATAGTTAAGCGCACTTGCAGAGAGGTGGAGGAGAGAGAGGCTCCTGTTTGAATCACATGTGGAACTAGAAGCAAGAAATATTTTTTATAATAATGACCTTAAAATCTGGACCAGGTGTTTTGCTGGCTTCAAGGATTTTTTTTTTTTTCAAATATGAACTTTATTAACACCCGTTAAGGGCGAGCCACCAATGCAGTACAGAGATATTTCAACAAGGTCATACATTATGGGCACAAGAATGGCATACATCCATCAAACATCGAAACATCTGGTACGGCCGTCGGGCCATTTGTCCTTACTGGCTCCAAGTTTCCATCACCGAACAGACGGCTACTGGATGTATGATGAGTATAAACAATTTGGTGGCATCCCCCCAACTTCCTTTTTTCCAAATGAAAGGAGGATAGAAAAAATAGAGTGGGGGGTAGGATGCGAAACCAAGTAAAGATATGAAGAAAATAGAGAAGGAGGGAGAAAGGGTAAAGGATGGAGAAGGAGCAGAAAAGATATAGGGTAGAGAGGGAAGGGAATGTGTGGGAAGAGGAAAAAGTGTGCGAGGTAGCGATGGAGCCCCCCCTGGTGATCGGGGGGTATAGCAGTTTGTAGGCTCTATTTTAATTCAGTTCAAGGGGGTGTACCGGTGAGTAATGTTTTCCCTTCATCCGATAGGAGGAACATATTGGCTACAAGGATTTTAAAGTTAAGGGAACTTCAGCTTCAAAGATATCCATAAATGTCTGAAGAATTGGTCAGCTTTGTTGATTGTGAAGGAGGAGGGATTGCTATGTTAGCAAAAGAAGAAGTCAGAAAAAGAGTGATCACCAGCTCTATTCCACAGTTGAAGTCCTCCCAGCTGTGTTAAGCTTTTAACTCCTGCATTCTGTATACTTTAATATATTGTATCTTACATAGACCTGACTCCTGTGCTCTATATTCTATGTTGTACCTTTTATATACTCCTCATCTCTTCACCCTACAGGTCATGTTGTATCTTACATACTCCTGACCTATGTAAGCTTTACTGTACTTCACATACTATTGACAAAGGTGTTTATTGTCTAAACAGTTGCTGATTGCTAAGTCATTTCCAAGTGTTTTAATGAAGTTCTTAAAATTAAATTTAAAAAATACAGTTTTGTTCCCTTAAAAATTTGATAGGTACAGAAAAATACCTGTTGGTTTTAGCTGACAGCACAGTACTTCTGTTCAACTGTTTGCCCCACCTGCTGGACCACCAAACTCTGCCAGTCCCCCATCCCTCTTTATCCTACTCTGCATGCATACATTGATTTATTTCCCAGCAAAACAATTATGATGTATTGACTTCAAGTGCCTGCCCACAAAATGTGTGTCAGAAAATGACTCTTGGGAGATGTGGTTCTGGGGGATTTCTAGGTCAGTAGACACTGAGCTTCTAGAAACTGTAGTTGCAAGACTTTTTCAAGCTTGGTGATTATGCCACAGGAAATAATACAAGTTGTTTCTTGTTACAGAAAGATGGTGAAATAAATAAAATACTGTTAGGACATGCAGTGGGGTGATTGGAGGTAAATGTATAAAAAATGTAATA
>BLSH010274036.1:925962-936602 GCA_018402905.1 Glandirana rugosa
ACTTAAAATTCTTGAAGTAATTTTGTGAACCTTTACTGAATCGTTAGTCGTTGACAAATTTGTGGAAACAAATTTGTCAACGATTGTATCGTTTGGGAGGAGGAAGTGTTAGTTGTTTCGACTCGTTAAGAAGTTTGTAAATACCTATAGAAACTTCGACTTCAAGGGAATCGAAATGTTAGGAACTTCGGTCGTTTTGTGGACCAGGTCTAAAATTCCAGTAATAATATTTTTTATAAAGAACGAAGAACAAGACAATGTACTAAACGTACATTGTATTTATACGTCGATATCATTACAAAAATATCAACCAATAATATTACGGTAGAACACCAAGAAAACCTATAATGTGGAAAGATAACATAAAAGAAAAGGTGTAATATCCAAAAGAACCACAAGATGGCATTATAATAACCAACTATAAAAACATTACTATAGCTGCATATTTATGTTACATGCAAATCATGTAACAGAACAAGAAGCAAGAAATATTTTTTATAATAATGACCTTAAAATCTGGACCAGGTGTTTTGCTGGCTTCAAGGATTGTAAAGCTAAGGGAACTTCAGCTTCAAAGATATCCATAAATGTTTGAAGAATTGCTCAGCTTTGTTGATTGTGAAGGAGGAGGGTTTGCTATGTTAGCAACTGTTTAAACAAAGGTGTTTAAACAGTTGCTGATTGCTAAGTCATTTCCAAGTGTTTTAATGAAGTTCTTAAAATTCAATTTAAAAAATACAGTTTTATTCCCTTAAAAATTTGATAGGTACAGAAAAATACCTGTTGGTTTTAGCTGACAGCACAGTACTTCTGTTCAACTGTTTGCCCCACCTGCTGGACCACCAAACTCTGCCAGTCCCCCATCCCTCTTTATCCTACTCTGCATGCATACATTGATTTCTTTCCCAACAAAAACAATTATGAAGTATTGACTGCAAGTGCCTGCCCACAAAATGTGTGTCAGAAAATGACTCTTGGGAGATGTGGTTCTGGGGGATGTCTAGGTCAGTAGACACTGAGCTTCTAGAAACTGTAGTTGCAAGACTTTTTCAAGCCTGGTGATTATGCCACAGGAAATAATATACGTTTTTTCTTGTTACAGAAAGATGGTAAAATAAATAAAATACTGTTAGGACATGCAGTGGGGTGATTGGAGGTAAATGTATAAAAAATGTAATATATTGCAGCTTACCAATCATTAGATGCATTGGCTGCATTTGTTTTCTTTTTTAGTCTTCACCCCCTCTGTTTTTGCCTGGTGATCAGTCTAGGGTAAGGGGAGTGTTAGATATACTAATAGATTTAAATTCCTTTAGGAATAAAGGCTTTACATACATAGGTAAACTATGATCATTGTAAGCGCCCCTTCCAGTCTTAAATAGTTTGTCTGTGCAGGAGAGCTTCTTCTGTTGAAAATCAGGAAATGACTCAAAGTGTTGTGCCACTATAGCTCAATATGGAGCTTCCACTATAGCTCAATATGGAGCTTCCTGATGACACATCACGCATGCGAAACATGTTGAGGTATAGTGAGGCGACGCTTTGAGTCATTTCCTGATTCTGGCTAGCACCACAACCGAGAATTGGAATGCATGCTGGCTCTAATGCACAGAGCGGCGTGACGGCCATAGAAATGGTTCACTGAATAGACTTAGTCCCGGTCAGAGGGCACTCTCGGTTGGCAATTTTTTTAAATTTTTAATAATATTTTGAATAAATATATTGCGCAGTGATGGCATTCCTTTTTTTGCATGAGTGAGTGGGAGAGGAATCCATAATAGTCAACATAGGATACCTGGTGATATTGGATGACCACATACATGATTGATGACTACCCAGAGGGAGATCATAATAGAGGATTGGATGTTAAACGCTTATTATTAATTACCATCTGGTGAGTGAGCATTTTGAAAGGTGGGGGATTACGCAAGATATTTGTAGTGGAAGCATGCACAGCACTGAATTTGAATTTTGAACTTAAAGGAGAGTGATTATGCAATAGCAATCTTTTTTTTTTCATTGATGAACATGATATATATCATTTTTAACACATTACATTATTGTGTATTTGGGCACAGCACACAGTGGTGTTGATGTATCTGTAGGTGATTATTGGTTTATATTAATGTTTGGTGCGTCTATCCATGTTTATGGTTTATTAGACTACTCCACAATCTTATTGGGGCCACTTTAGCTGCAACCTACAACACAGAATTTCAAATTTATTAACACTAATATTTTTATTTTGCGCTGGTGACACATATGTAGCACTACTCCCGCAGGAGCCACTTAAATATGTTCAGTCCGTTACTCTGCCTCTCAACCCCTATAACAGCATTGGTCCCCTCTGGCACACCTGGCAATAGTGTGAGTGCAAGGACCAATGAGAAGCACACACGTTATTATAAAACACAGAAATTGTCTTTACTGTAGTATTTCTGTGGTATAACCATTGGCAATATGTCCAAGGAATACAATAGAAGAACATTAACTGAAGTTATGAGCAATATAGCTCAATAGTACATTTAGGCTGCCTTCAGGGGATTCAGAACCTTAGAATAACCCCAAGAGCAGAGCAAACCCTTTAATAACAATAAAGTCACAAAAATGGCAACCTGTACCAGATTAGCTACCTTTACTCAAGTTTGGCTCTATGAGTCCAGGCAGGAGGAGAGCAGAAGACTGACCCTCTCTCTATGTCAGATCTCTCTCTTCTGTCTCCTGGCACCACAGGCCCAATAACAAATACTATATGCAAATCAACAGTCAATATCTTAACTTTCTAAATAGGCTATCCCACACACCCACTGCATATACAGAGCCCTGGATATATGAGTGTGAGGCCGTACAGCAATAGTAACTTCAGTCCCTTTGAAGTAAAATATGTCTTGGCATCTTCAGCTAGCCACTCTCGTTGATGCACTTAGATTCCTAGATAGTAGGCCCAAATAACATAACTGGCCCGGATGATTAAGTGAAGAATGCAAAATTTTCCTCAGCAGGGCGAAAGGCCAATGACCTCTGTGTACAGTGTCTTTCTACTTAAAAGTGTCAGCAAGATGACTACCAGCAAGGATGTCTGTATACAGGGTTCAATATAACTCCGTCTGTGCAGTGTCCTTGTTTCCTGCAAATGGGCAAGAGCCCCCTCACCCAATCCTGCGATCAATCAAGGCCCAAACTAACTTCCTGGGACAGGCACGCTTCCCTCGCGGTGACTGGTTACCTCACACTGGAATGCTTCTCTGTTGGTGCAGGTGCATCTGCATGTGTACCTGGGATCCTCTCTCTCTCTCAAGCTGGATGTCCAGATCGTTTTACCCCAGAGGAATCCTTAAACTGATTTCTAGATCTTGGGGAACCCCTTTCTAGTTCATTAGGGGTCAGTGGGAAAATGCCACTTATATTTTTGGTCAGCAAGAGGAATGCCCACTTACATGGATGGTCAGTGATATGGGAAGATGGGAAGAATGCCTATTATAATGGTGGTCAGTGAGAAGAATTTCCCCCTTACAATGGTGGTCAGTGAAAGAATTCCCTGCTTACATTAGTGGTCAGTGAAAATAATTTCCTCCTTACTTTGGTGGTCAGTGAGAAGTATTCCTCCCTTACAATGGTGGTTAGTGAAAAGAATTCCCAGCTTCCTTTTGCGGCCACTGAGAAGAATTTCCTGTTTACATTAGTGGTCAATGAGAAGAATTCCCCCCTTACATTGGTGGTCTCTGAGAAGAATTTCCATCTTACATTGATGGTTGTCAGTGAGAACAATCCCCCCCCCCCCCACATTGGTGGTCAGGGAGAAGATTTTCCTCCTTACTTTGGTGGTCAGTGAAAACAATTCCCTGCTTTTATTGATGGTGAGAAGAATTTTCTCTCTACATTGCTGGTCAGTGAGAAGAATTTTTTCTCAACATTGGTGGTCAGTGAGAATAATTTCCATCTCACATTAGTAGTCAGTGAGAAGAATTTCTTCCTTACATTGGTGGTCAGTGAGAAGAATTGCCCCCTTATGGTTGGTCAGAATGCCATCCTTTGAGACAGCTAAAAAGGTCATTGGTGTCCTTCCACTGGCTCAGACACATGGAGTTGACCCTGGGAGGTCAATCGGCCATAGCTCAAGGAACTAGCAACTCTCTCAAAGAAGAACCTAAGGTTCCATGGAACTTTGGTTGAGAATATCTACTTTAACCACTTCAGCTCCGGAAGGTTTACCCCCCTTCATGACCTGGCCTTTTTTTTGCAATGCGGCACTGCGTTACTTTAACCACTTCAGCCCCGGAAGGATTTGCCCCCTTCCTGACCAGAGCCCTTTTTGCGATTCGGCACTGCGTTGCTTTAACTGACAATTGCGCGGTCGTGCGACGTTGTACCCAAATGAAATTTGCGTCCTTTTTTCCCCACAAATAGAGCTTTCTTTTGGTGGTATTTGATCACCACTGCGTCATTTCTGATCGCCGCTATAAACAAAACAAGAGCGACAATTTTGCAAAAAAACACCCAAATTTCTTACTTTTTGCTAAAATACAAATCCAAAAAAAAATATATAAAAAAACTTTTTTTTCATCGGTTTTGGCCAATTTATATTCTTCCTCATATTTGTGATTAAAAAAATCGCAATCGGCGTTTATTGATTGGTTTTCACAAAAGTGGCCGCGTTTACGGACGATGAGAATTAATTTCTGGGGTTTTTAATTTTTTTTTATTTTTTACTAGTAATGGCGGCGATCTGCGATTTTTAGCGGTACTGCAATATTGCAACGGGCATGTCGGAACATTTTGACACTTTTTTGGGACCATTGGCATTTATACAGCGATCAGTGCTATAAAAATGCACTGATTACTGTGTAAATGCCATTGGCAGTGAAGGGGTTAACCTGCAGGGGGCACTCTAAGGGTTAACTATGTTCCCTGGGCGTGTTCTAACAGTCTTAGTGTTTGACTGGCAGGGGGAGGGGAGTGATCACAGCTTCCATGTAGAGGAAGGCTCTGATCACTCCCTTCCCCCTCTAACAGAACTGAGGTCCGTGTTTACTTACACGGACCTCCGTTCTTTTACTCCGGGGGGGGGGGGCATCGCGGGTAGCCGGCGGAGATCGAGTCCGCCGCACCTGCTCCCTGGCCCTCCCCGGACACAGTGAGCGCGCGGGCGCGCCTGCGGTAGCGCGCGCGCGCTCACAGTGCACGATCTGGCAGCCGCCGTCAGATGACGGCAGTTTGCCCAGGAGAGCCACCTTGTCGCCGTCAACCTACGGTTGACGATCGGCAAGTGGTTAACTGACAATTGCACGGTCATGCGACGTTGTACCCAAATAAAATTGATGTCCCTTTTCCCACAAATAGAGCTTTCTTTTGGTGGTATTTGATCACCTCTGCAGTTTATTTTTTGCTTCCTGCTATAAAACATATACAATAACATTTTTTTAAAAAAATATTATGTTTAGTCATCAGTTTAGGCCAATATGTATTCTGCTACATGTTTTTGGTAAAAAAAATCCCAATAAAGGTATATTGATTTGTTTGTGCAAAAGTTATAGCGTCTACAAACTATGGGGTATTTTTATGGAATTTAATTTTTTTTTACTAGTAATGGCGGCGATCAGCAATTTTTAACTGGACTGCAATATTGCGGCAGACAAATCTGACACTAAGTGACGCTTTTTGGGGACCAGTGACACCAATACAGCGATCAGTGCTAAAAAAATGCACTGTCACTGTACTAATGACACTGGCAGGGAATGGGTTAAAATCAGGGGCAATCAAAGGGTTAAATGTGTCCCTTGGGGGTGCTTGTTAACTGTGTGGGGGGTGCTATGGCTGGGGGAAGACAGAGATCCATGTTCCTGCTGAGCAGAAACACAAGATCTCCATCTTCCCTTCTGACAGAACGGCGATTAGCCTTGTTTACATAGGCAGACCGCCGATCTGTCTGCCTCAGGAACGATTGGTGGATCCTGGTGGACATCAGGTCCACTGGACCAGCTGATTGGCTCCCATTGTGTCCAACCACGGTGGGAGCGGGTCACTGGCAGTGTGCCTGCTTGCCCCAGACCCATAAAAAATATAAAGAGGTACAGGTACGTGATTACGCGCTGAAGGGCCGCCCTGCCGCAGTATATGAGCGTGGGGGGGTCCGGAAGCGGTTAAAGTAAAAATTTGTATCACTTAAAGTGGAACTTTACCCATAATAACTTGATAAACAATAATTTTTTTTAGCAAGGAACATACACTCCACATTAATAATTATGCCACCAAAATGAGTGTGTGCTGTAAATTGCCTCTGGCAGTGTTAGGCCCCTTTCACACGGACGTTCCCTTCAGGTCCGCCTGTCAGTTTTTTCAGGCGGACCTGAACGGACCATCTATGCAGCCCTAAGGAGTGACGGATGTCAGCGAAGACATGTCCGCTGACACACATCGCTCTCGGATTTGCTCCATACCCGTAAAGTCTGGCGGAGGAAACCCCTATTTTTCCATCCATCTGAGGATCAGATCGGATGACAACGGACAGGCGGATCCGTTGTCATCCGATTTGCCATAGGGTAGAATTTGCACAGAGAGCGGAGACGGATCCCTGCTGAGCTAAACGGAGCCCGCTGACAGAATGGCTGTGTGAAACCGGCCTTCCTGTTTCTTCTAGCTGGAGGCCGCCATTTTGCTGAAGCCCAAAGCCCCAGCTGTAAATCATAAAGCAGAACTAAGCCTTCAATTTACCAGTTTAAAAAAAAACTGATTTTGATTGTGTCCTCAACCAAACTGTCAAACCATCAAATGGCTGGTGTCCTAACTGATGACATGTGCAGCACCATAGCAGTTGCAGATCAAATAGAAGCAGCTTCCTTGGCTGTAAAGGATAGGAGGGTTTAATTTCTCTTTAAGGCTGTTAGCAGATGGGCCTCTACAAACTCAACAAATGGAGATCAACTGAGCATGTGCAGAACAGGATGAGACAGCGTATTACTGGATTTTAAACAGTATAGAGACTAAGTTCCACTTTAATGCAAATAGCAAAAACCTGGCAAAAGAAAATGACTGCAGCTGGAGCTTCAACTACATTAGCCATGACCCTCCCTAGTAAATCTTCCTGCATGCAGTCTTGGCGCTTAGCATTTCTTAAATTAACTTTGACCTTAGAAATGGCTACAGCTTAACTAATGCTGTAGTTTGCCTTTTTACAATGACCTTGTCTTTCTTATTATGCAGTGATGGAAATTGCGTTAGAGATTACCCTTAAAATAAATTGGAACCGTTGACAATGCGGCATTCTTTCAGCAGAACAAATTCAGTCTTTGAAAGATTTATTGTGTCTTGATTTCGTACTGACAGATTGCAGTGCACAGTGATTTATAGAGTACATTGACACATTTACAAGTTCTTGTATACTGTCCCTACCACAGTCATACGAATACCCCCCTATGGAGTAAACAACACAAGCACCATGCCTTAGTCATATGATTGAAGTATTGTGCATTCACCTACTACTACATGCTATCTCAGGGCCAAAAAGAAATAAAAGCTGGCAACTCGGAAGATTCAAATCCAATTTTCTTTATTGAAAACAATGTTGGGGTAAAATAACAAGAACAAAACAGTTGACGCGTTTCAGCCTATGAAAGCCTTAGCCATGTGACTAAGGCCTGCATAGGCTGAAACGCATCAACTATTTTGTTCCTGTTCCTGATTTTATACCCCCAACATAATTTTCAATAAAGAAGATTGGATTTGAACCTTCCGAGTTCCCAACTCTTTTGACTGTTGTACAGGGTGGGCCATTTATATGGATACACCTTAATAAAATGGGAATGGTTGGTGATATTAACTTCCTGTTTGTGGCACATTAGTATATGTGAGGGGGGAAACTTTTCAAGATGGGTGGTGACCATGGCGGCCATTTTGAAGTCGGCCATTTTGAGTCCAACTTTTGTTTTTTCAATAGGAAGAGGGTCATGTGACACATCAAACTTATTGGGAATTTCACAAGAAAAACAATGGTGTGCTTGGTTTTAACGTAACTTTATTCTTTCATGAGTTATTTACAAGTTTCTGACCGCTTATAAAATGTGTTCAATGTGCTGCCCATTGTGTTGGATTGTCAATGCAACCCTCTTCTCCCACTCTTCACACACTGATAGCAACACCGCAGGAGAAATGCTAGCACAGGCTTCCAGTATCTGTAGTTTCAGGTGCTGCACATCTCGTTTCTTCACAGAATATGGTTTTTTTATGGTTTTTATGGTCAGTAAAAACCAATACCGGGTGAGCTGCTTCTTCCAGGAGGTACCGCTATTCCTCCAAAGCCGACTTGCTGGCCAGCAATTCCCTATCACTGACATCATAGTTCCAGCAAGATGGTGCACCACCACATTATGGGTGTCAGGTCCGAGCATTCCTAGATGAACAGTTTCCTGGAAAGTGGATTGCTCGTCGTGGGCCAGTTGAATGGCCCCCAAGGTCTCCCGATCTGACACCCTTAGACTTTTATCTTTGGGGTCATCTGAAGGCAATTGTCTATGCAGTGAAGATACGAGATGTGCAGCACCTGAAACTACGAATACTGGAAGCCTGTGCTAGCATTTCTCCTGCGGTGTTGCTATCAGTGTGTGAAGAGTGGGAGAAAAGGGTTGCATTGACAATCCAACACAATGGGCAGCACATTGAACACATTTTATAAGTGGTCAGAAACTTGTAAATAACTCATGCAAGAATAAAGGTATGTTAAAACCAAGCACACCATTGTTTTTTTTGTGAAATTCCCAATAAGTTTGATGTGTCACATGACCCTCTTCCTATTGAAAAAACAAAAGTTGGATTCAAAATGTCCGACTTCAAAATGGGCGCCATGGTCACCACCCATCTTGAAAAGTTTCCCCCCTCACATATACTAATGTGCCACAAACAGGAAGTTAATATCACCAACCATTCCCATTTTATTAAGGTGTATCCATATAAATGCCCCACCCTGTATATTAATGGCTTGCAGAGGCTTCCAGTAAAGGCAAGGGATTTACCAACTTTTGAGAAGAATTAAAGGGTGGCAGTTCTGTCAGTCTTTGTTATTATCTCAGGGCCGGATTTTCCGGTGGCCAATGAAGGCCATGGCCTAGGGCAGCAAGGCAGTTGAGATTGTTGATGCGTATGGCTATACTGCTGCCCCTCTAAAAAGCCATCTGCTGTGATTTGTGGTGGTGGGGAGTCGATATGTTGTTTCCTAACCTCCTGCTTAAAACCCTAAAAATGCCCACCCACCATGCTGCAGGACCATTGCGACACAACCCCATTCATTTGAATGGATCAGGTTCTATGGTGGTACGGCCTGCCGAAAGCAAAATGCCAGTTAATTACAACATGTTCTAGTTTAGGTAGGGGGTTAGCGGGTGGTAAAACAAAGGCAAAGTGTCTTCCTGTGGTCACTGTACAACAGGGCAATTGCTCAGCAGACAGCGGCCATCACTGTGATAGCATGGATAGGCCATACCTATGGAATCGCTTCCACAGCAAACTCACAGGTATGGTATATGCACACTTACAGTGGTAGTAAAGGTGTTTTTGTTGATTTATATAAGGCTTACCTGTAGGTACTGTAAATAACTCCTAAACATGCACGTTTAGGAGATATTTACTTAACCACTTCAGCCCCGGAAGGTTTACCCCCCTTCCTGACCAGGCCATTTTTTGCGATATGGCACTGCATTATTTTAACTGATAATTGCGCGGTCGAGCGACGTTGTACCCAAATAAAATTTATGTCCTTTTTTTCCCACAAATAGAGCTTTCTTTTGGTGGTATTTGATCACCTTAGCATTTTTTTTTGCACTATAAACAAAAAAAGACCGACAATTTAAAAAAAAAAAAACAATATTTTTTACTTTCTACTATAAAACATTCCCAATAGAAAATATAAACAATCACATTTCTTCATCAATTTAGGCCAATATGTATTCTGCTACATATTTTTGGTAAAACAAAAACCCAATAAGTGTATATTGATTGGTTTGTGCAAAAGTTATAGCGTCTACAAACTATGGGATATTTTTATGGAATTTTTATAGATTTTTTTTTTTTTACTCGCAATGGTGGCGATCAACATATTATAGGTGGACTGCGACATTGCAGCAGACAAATCAAACACTAAGGGGTTGATTTACTAAAGCTTGAAAGTGCAGATTTTGGTGCAGCTCCACACAGAAATCAATCAGCTTCAAGGTTTAAGGCTGCATTCACACAGGGGCGACCCGACTTTGACGCGACTTTGCTAGGCAATTTCAGCGCGACTTTCAGTGCGACTTCCAGCGCGACTTCCAGGGACTTGAGGCGAGAGTTCAGGGACCTTCAGCGCGACCTTCAGCGTGACTTTCAGCGCGACTTTAACGGATCGTTTCAGCGCAGTTTCAGCCCAGCGGGGACACACTTACGTCGGAATTTGGAACTTCGACTAACTAAAGACACACCTCGACGTGGTTTTAGACGTGAAAGTTCGAAATCATTTAGTTGGGGAATCACAAACTAAACAGACGACGTTACAGCGTCAGGTGGATATTATACAACTAGCGGTGGTAACGCTCATTTTTTTTTTTTTAGATATTTTTAAGGTATTTTTATAGGGTATCAAACATCTGCGATATTGAAAACGTGTTTGGTTAGTT
>BLSH010274036.1:938953-949163 GCA_018402905.1 Glandirana rugosa
CACAGGAGACAGGGGGACAGGACACTATGGGGGCAGAAGACACAGGACACTATGGGGGCAGAGGATAGAGGACACTATGGGGGCAGAGGACACTATGGGGACAGAGGACACTATGGGGCAGAGGATGGAGGAGACAAAGGGGGCAGAGGACACAACAGTGGGGGGTGCAGGAAACTTGCTATGGGGGAAGAGGACACTATGGGCGTGATAAGGGGGTACCCCATCAGTCTTGGGGACAGGGACCCCTTCTCACTTGGTGACAGGGACCCCTTCTCCCCTGGAGACAGGGCCCCCGTCACCCCTGGGGACAGGGACTCCATCACCCCTGGGGACAGGGACTCCATCACCCCTGGGGACAGGGACTTCATCACCCCTGGGGGTGAGGCCCCCATCTCCCCTAGGGACAGGGACCCCATTTTCCTAGGGACAGGAACCCCACTTTCAGATCATGTTGGTTGGCAGGCCTGGCATCAGCCACCCTTGGGTGCCAGGATGGGGGAGGGGCAGTAAAATCTGAATCCCCAGCCATATGCTCCCTCAGGGTGAATTTGCTTTGTATTAGTGAAGCACCTTAAAGTAGGGTAAACCTGTACTGTTATTATTACTATGTTAGGATTATTATTGACTCCATTTATTAACAGGTGAATGCTGCCCTCCATGCATTCACATACATTGAATCTGGCCCTTAAGTGGAAAAAGGTTGCTGACCCCTGCCCAAGGGAGTTCTTTCTAACTATGGGGGGGGGGGGGCTCTTGAACTGTAGAAGGACAGAGATCCGTGTTCCTGCTTAGCAGAAACACAAGATCTCTGTCTTCTCCTGTCATAGAACAGTGGTCTGCCTTGTTTACATAAACAAACCCCCATTCTGTCTGCCTCTGGGACGATTTGTGTTTCCCAGCGGACATCGGGTCCGTCAGCCCCGCTGATTGGCTCCCACTATGTTCAATCACAGCAGAAGCCGGTCGCCGTTGACATGTGCACCAGACCCAGAAGAAATCACGTGCAGGTACTTGATTTCACGCTTAGGGGTACAATATATGTACGTGGGAGGGTCCTTGAACGGTTAAGCAGTGCTGGTGTTGTTTGTCTGATCAGGAAGGCAGATAATACATTTTTCTTGCTGAACTTTAGCCTCATATCTGGTCTCTGTGTGGAGGTGGGGGGCTTCATTCCAGAGGGCTGTAAGCAGAGGTTTTTTTCCATCTGGGACATCATCATCCTGATCCGCTTTTCCACCTACTGGGTTGAGGTTGTCTGAAGCGGCTCAGTTGAGGATGAGGAGTTGTATCATTCGCTATCCAGAGCTTTGTTGTCACATGCCTGTTTGATGTCATCGCCTGGCAAGCGTGTTTAACCCTCTCCCCTGGGTGGTGGATGTGTACTCGCCACTGACTCCTTTAGTTCTACATTTTTGGATTTCCTCCCATCATCATATATGCACTGATTAATGTTTCAAATCACCAAGGGGACTGTATAACCTACCTTGTTTCACCATTTGCACAATGCACTTTATTTTTAGAGACATTATCAATTATCTGATGGTATTAGAGTGTTTGTATATGTCAATCACATTGCATTTATGTATCATGGTATGTTGATATGCTAATATTCAACTCTTGATTTTTAGCGCTGCACTGTTTACATTTCATTTAAATTTTTGTTAGGATTGTAGTGCTGGCTGCTACTGTACATCTGTGTATAGGGCAGTCATATTTAAATATTTTTTTAGCGCTGGTGATGTCACCGGCGCATGCACACTGCACTCTCAATGGATGGCATGATCGCAACTCACAAACCCGGAAGGAAGACCAGGCGAAGATGGAAGTCCTGTCAGTGGCTTCATTTTCAGGTAAGTCTATCATAATATGCTAGTATATGATGCATACTAGCACATTATGACATTAAAGTGGTTGTCAACTCGTGACAACCACTTTAACCTACAGGTAAGCCTATAATAAGGCTTACCTGTAGGTTCCCTGCATATCTCCCAAGCCTGCACAGTTTAGGAGATATGCAGTGTACTAGATGTGCCGAGTGCCGATGTCATTTCGGCACATGCGCAGTGAAGAAACAGCCTCCGTGCCGTGACTGGCGGCTCCCACATGCATGCGCGGGATTCACGCGACTCCGGCCAGTCACAGAGCTGGAGTCGCGGCCCTGGAAGGAAGAGGGGCAGAAGATGGACGCTGCCAGCACAGGGGACATCGCTGGAGATCACAGGCTTCGTTTGCAGGTAAGTGACACATAATGGGCTACTATGCGAGGCATAGTAGCCCATTATGCTTCTACTTTGCAGGGGAATATAGAGGAAGTAAACCCCATCAGGGTTTACTTCCTCTTTAATTTGCAGGGTATACACTTTTTTTTTTTCAACCAACGGATTGAACAAAAAAAAATCTCACAGATTCATGCATCCACACAAGCCATGTGGATGCAGGAATCTCTCTCGCTGTGCTATTGTATTCTGACAGCAGGGATTCCCCACTGATCCCTACTGATCGATTACTTGTTCTCCAGCGGGACCGCTCAACTAACGATCGGCTTCTGATGAACAGAGAGGGTTACGCATGCATTGAAATTCAGCCAGTTCCTGCTGTACCATCCGAATTTCGATATGTATATACCCAACTTTACATTGATCCAATCTGGGTCAATATAACTCTGCAATAAAATCCATACCTAGAGTTCAGCTTTAACTTGTCTGTTACTGATACAGGTTTGCTTTAAGCTGGCTGTAATTCATTGTCTTTAAGTAAAATACCTGCTAGATCCTGCATCTTACATGAAAGTTCGGCTTTCTTTCTGCGTCCTTTTTACCTCTAACCAGCGCTTTTGTTTTGTATGTGTTGTTCTGACATGCTGCATAAAACTGCATAATGCAATCTATTTCATGAATAATTTCACAATACAAGCTGACAGTTCTTTGGTTGTGCTTTGAAGTATTTCTTCAACACACCTGCCAACAAAATTTCCTCCGTGCGTTTTTCCCACCAAGGTATCCTGATCTAAGAAGTGCTTTTCAAGTACTGTACTTATATCCATGGAGGGTCTGCATTGTTAATTATGTTGATCCATATGTATTGGTAGTATTCATTCAATGTCACCTAAGATATATATTTTTTATAACAGTAAGATTTTATTGTACATTTAAGACAATAACAAATAACGAAACATCATAAAAACAAAAGAAAAGCATACACGACAGTGACATGATCAGTATCTGACCCGGTACAGAGTTGCATTAGGTATAGTAGGCTATATCAAGATAAAGACATTTCATAGATTATTAATCGCTACGGCAAAATAACATTAAACTTCCCCAGGTATTAAGTTCAATTGCCCTTTGGTGTCCCCTGTAAATGTCAGTTATGGCGTCAGACGAGAGAAAAAAAAAGGTGGAGGGGGCGGTCTTTGTTTCTTCCTTCCTAGGTATAGGGGAGCTTCTTATTCAAAATGTAGTCGTCCATCCACAAGCATCTATCCAGTTTGCCCAGAACTTGTCAAATTTCTTCAGGCAATTTCTACTCTCATGAGTAATCCTATATAGGGGAACAGTTTTACAACAGCCTTCAACCACAACGCTCTTATGGGAACCTCTGTTAACTTCCATCGTAACAAAATTTCCCTCCTAGCGTAGAACAGAGCGAAAGTGATACATAACTTGGTATACCTGTCTCCCTCAATATCCTCCAGGTAACTTGAAAGTAGGATCAGAGGATCTGGCTAGATTTCTATACCACATAATTCAGTCAGGGTGTCAGCCACATCCCGCCAGTATGGACGTAATCAGGGACAGGACCAGACCATGTTTCAGAAGGTTCCTGGCTCTAGGACGTATCTAGTACACAGTGGGCTAAGTTGGGGGTATATACCAGCAAGTCTCTGTGGGGTGTAGTATGCCCTGTGCAGAAATTTCAGTTGTTATGAATCTATCTTTGGCAGAAATCATTGTTAGAATAAATGTCATGACACAGTCCTCCCACTCTTCCTCCTCCATTAATGGGATGTCTTTCATCCAATTTTCCCTTGATCTAGTAGGCTTGATATCATGGATCACTGTCAGATAGAGATATAATGAAGACAAGGGTTTCCCCATTACCCCAGAGGTCAAAAGGCGTTCTATAGGATCAGACTCCAGTACCACTGAGTTCGGAAATTGTGCCCTGAAGGTGTGCTGCAGCTGCCAGTATCGAAATTGAAAAGAGTGAGAGAGTGAGTATGTCCTACGCATCTCCTGGAATGACATGAGTTCATTACCTGACATTAGGTGTTTAAGCGGAATATGCATAGAGACCGTGGAGGGCTTCCGACACGCAGCTCTAGAATTCTGCCATACCTGGATTGTCACCCTCATGGGGCCTGTCACTAAGGGATGGGCCCCTTTCCAGCGAAACACCAAATTGGACAATGTTACATACGAACCCAGGAGAGCCACTTCAAGGGTCACCGCTGGATTCTGTTTGGGCTGGGAGAACCACCAAAGTACAGTGACCAACACCACCGCCCAATAGTGGAGTAAAATGTTCGGGATTGCCAGGCCTCCGCTAGATAGTGGGAGGTATAGGATCCCTTTGGCCACCCTCGGAACCCGCCCAGCCCAGATAAAAGATGTAACCACACTCTCCAATTTCCGAAAGAAGGATCTAAGGATGTGTACTGGGGTATTCCTAAAAAAAGTATAAAAATATGGGGAGGTAAATCAATTTGAGTAAGTTCTCTCTGCCAGCAGGTTTACAACGGGAGAGTGCGCCACGGCCGGCACTGTTGAGTGAGCTGTGTGAGTACTGGGTATACATTCTTATCTAAGTATTCGTCCATCATACCTGTCACCTTTACTCCCAGGTAGGTAAATTCGTCCACCCATCGCAACGGTGTTTGTGTAGCTGTGTAGATCATCCCCGGGTGTAGCGGGAAGAACACTGATTTGTCCCAGTTGATCCGGATACCGGAATATTCCCCAAACTGGTCAAATAGGGCCAATGCCGAGCACAGGGAAGAGGATGCATCAGCTAAATATAACAGGGAGTCATCAGCGTACAGGGAAAGTTTTTCTTGTAGTGGGCCTACCTTAATCCCTACAACCAACCCATCTGACCTAAGGGCAATGGCGAGCAGCTCCAAGGCCAAGGCAAACAAGCCCGGGGATAGTGAGCATTCCTGACGTGCCCTCCAATGAAAAGGCCTCCGATAAGTTCCCATTCGTTCTAATTCGTGCTTGGGGGTGGGCATATAACAAACGCAGCCAAGACCGGAACCGAGGACCGAATCCAAACTGGGTCAGAACTGCCCAGAGATAGCCCCACTTAACGGAGTCAAAGGTCTTCGATGTCGAGAGAGGCCACCACCCCATGGCTATCCGGCTCAGCCATATCAATGTGTTTGAAAAGTCTTCTGATATTGATATCCGTTCCTCGGCCAGGCATAAAGCCCATTTGATCCGGATATATAAGGGCCGTGATGACCGCGTTTAATCGATTGGCGAGGATCTTAGAGAGTATCTTGGCGTCTACGTTAAGGAGGGAAATCGAGCGGTATGATGAGCACAAAGCAGGGTGCTTCCCCGTTTAGGGATAACTACAATCACCGCATCACTCAGAGTCAGGAAGATCTTCCAACTCTAAGGACTTTGCTAGCATAGCTTGTAGCTTGGGGGCCAAGTCTTCCGTATACATTTTATAAAATTCTACCGGGATGCCATCCGGACCAGGTGTTTCGCCCGTTTGCATCCCCTTCAGTGCCTTCTGTATCTCCTCTACCGTAATAGGGGCATTGAGTTTGTCCGAGTACGCTGTCGTGAGAACCAATATATCTATGTTCTCTAGATATGCAGTCAAGTCATCACTCTCATACGAAACCCTAAAGCTATACAGCAGGGATCCTCAAACGGCCCTCCAGCTGTTGTGGAACTACACATCCCATGAGGCATTGTAAAACTCTGACATTCACAGACATGATTAGGCATGATGGGAATTGTAGTTCCTGAACAACTGAAGGGCCATAGTTTGAGGACCCTTGCTATACTGTGATCTATGGTAGGAGCTCTGCACACCCTAGCAATAATGGTCTGGTACTGCCCCTAGTGTAGGCCTTAAAGGCCTCCCACACTGTGATCACAGGGGCTGAATCAGGGTTAGTGTTCCAGAAAGTTGCCATCTCTATCCTAAACTGTGGCTCCACCTCAGCATCTGAGTTCCAGTGCCTGGATAGTCTCCAAATCCTATCCAAGGGATCCACAGATAGGTCCATGAATAGTAGAAGCGGAGCATGGTCTGAGACCCCTCGTGGGAGGGTCTTAACATCGTGGACTCTAGGGAGGACTGTCCTCCCCACATAGGCTAAATCTATGCGGGAAAAGGTCTTGTGGGTGGCCGAGTGACAAGTAAAAGCCCTGGTACCAGGGTTCCTCCAGCGCCACACACCCGTTAATCCGTAGGCATCGGCCCAGGTAGCCAGACCCTGAAATGAGGGGCCCGTGACTGTAAGCCTGTCCACACTTGGGTCCGGCACCAGGTTAAAGTCCCCCACCAGCACCACATTGTCAGTGGGGAACCCCGCAATCTTAGCTGCAATGTGATTTAATTGGGTAAGTAATGCCGGTGGCGGCAAATATACACCCTGTTCCAAATTATTATGCCAATGATATTTTACTCATTTACTTAAATAATTGATGTAAACAACAGTCAGCATAATTCTCATGTTATCAACTATTAAGAGAACAATTCAATTTTTATTTGAATAAACCTCCTAATGATAACAGTATTTTTTTTCAAAATAAAAAACTTACAATGCACTGTTCCAAATTATTACCGCCGTAAGTTTCAAAACACTTTATAGGTTGTAAAGAACTGAAAATTGTCATTTGTTGTGTTTGCAGCATATTTACTGAAATCAAAAGCTATTTCAATCAAACTTTGACAACATTTTAACTTTTTAAACATTTTAGCAGGTCACGTTACATTTTAACATAGGACCCATTCTTTGATAGCAGCTTCACAAGTCTTGCATCCATTGAACTTGTGAGTTTTTGCACAGTTTCTGCTTGAATTTGTTTGCAAGATGTCAGAATAGCCTCCCAGAGCTGCTGTTTGGATGTAAACTGCCTCCCACCCTCATAGATCTTTTGCTTGAGGATGTTCCAAAGGTTCGCAATAGGATTGAGGTCAGGGGAGGATGGAGGCCACACCATGACTATCTCTCCTTTTATCCCCTTAGCAGCCATTGATGCAGAGGTATTCTTTGCAGCATGAGATGGTGTACTGTCATGCATGAAGATGATTTTATTACGGAAAGCATAGTTCTTCCTTCTGGGAAGGAAGTAGTCAGTCAGGAACTCCACATACTTTGCAGAGGTCATCTTTACACCTTCGAGGACCCTAAAGGGGCCGAACAGCTCTCTTGCCATGATCCCGGCCCAAAACATGACTCCACCACCGCCTTGCTGACGTCGCAGCCTTGTTGGAACAGGGTGGCCGTCCACCAACCATCCACTACTGCATCCATCTGGACCATCTAGGGTTGCACGACACTCATCAGTGAACAGGACTGTTTGAAAATTAGTCTTCATGTATTTTTCTGCCCAATGCAGCTGTTTCTGCTTGTGAGCATTGGTTAGTGTTGGCCAAATGGAAGGTTTATGCACAGTTCAAAGACTCTGGAGGACTCTACACCTTGATGTCCGTGAGACTCCAGAGGAACCAGCAGCTTCAAATATCTGTTTGCTGCTATGTAATGGTGTTTTAGCAGCTGTTCTCTTGATCCGATGCATGGATCTGGCAGAAATCTTCCTCAATGTGCCTTTATCTGCACGAACCTGTCTGTGCTCTGAATCAGCCACAAATCTCTTAATAGTGCGATGATCACGCTTACGTTTTCGTGAAATATCTAATGTTTTCATACCTCGTCCAAGGCATTAAACTATTTCACTCTTTTCGGCAGCAGAGAGATCCTTTTTCTTCCCCATATTGCTTGAAAATGGTGCTCTGCTTAATAATGTGGAACACCCTCCTTTAGTAGTTTTTCCTATAATTGGGCTCACCTGGCAATCTAATTATTACAAGTGTCCGAGATTGTTTTCAGTGATCAAAAGAGCCCTGCGACACAATGCCATCCATGAGTTAAACTGAAAAACAAAATATTTAATCTTTGTGACACTGAAATAGAATTTGCATAATAATTTGGAACAGGGTGTAGACCCACAATAACCCAAGTCAGACAATGTATTTGCGCATAGATTATAACATATCTGCCCTCCGAATCCAAGGCCAGGTCTAGGAGTTTGAAGGGGAGGGTCTTGAGAACCAAAACACTCACCCCTCTTGCAAAATTGGAATATGTAGAATGGTAATGATGTTCTACCCATTATAAACTGGAACACTAATGACCACTTAATCAGGGAGTTTAAACCTTGTGTGCTCCAGGAGAGGGTGTGAAGAGATGACATAATTTCCCGACTTTGGAATCTCAAAGGAAGGAGCAGGTCTAAATGCCAAAAGGCTGGGTCTTTGGATCTGGAGTAGGCAAAGATAGAAACCATAGAGCAATATAGGAACAGGCGAGTCATTGACCAGAACTGTCGTTCAAATCAACGTATAAAACATATAAAACTTAGAGCCATCCAAGGTGGCCCAACCAACCCAACAATACCCCTCTCCCACCCCACCCACCCTCTTAGAACTGAGGAGGATTTGCATCCCCAAAACCAAACCAGCTCTCTGGCTGTGCATAAAGGCTAGGTACAAGAGGCACTCAGCCCCTTGCTGTGCAACCAGGTCACAGCGTCAGAGATACTCCGGCCAGGATAGGAAGTGTGGATCACTCGGAACCCCTGTGTTTCGACAGAGTAATCCAGAAATATCATCAGGTTTACATTTTTAAACTTCACCTCATTATGGATACGTGCAGCCCTTAGGATTGTGTCCCTGTCTCAGTAGTGCAATAGTTTAAAAATAAAAGTGCGTGCCTCTAGTAGCCAGCATACGGTGTGCCTGTTCTATGGAAAAATGCGGAGAGAATTTGGCCCTAGGGAGCAGGGATGGGAGTAATTGTTCCATGAAGGCAATCAGGATCATTCCCCTCAGCACCCTAGGGAAGGTCCAGGACCCGCAAATTGTTCCGGCGGTTCCGGTTCTCTGTGTCTTCCGCTCTAGCTTCCAGGTGCTTTACTTTTAGCTTTAGGGTGTGCAGATCGGCCTGGTGGTCCCTTTGAGTGTCCTCTACCCCGGATACCCTCCACTTCACCTCCGTCACCCGTTTCCTGAATGTGTCCATGTCTCGGTGGATAAGCGCAGTTTCAGTCTGCAGGTGCTCTATTATTGCGGTCAGGGTAGTTGACAGGTGGTTATTGCCGCCATCAAGGCATCAACGGCGGGTGAGCCCACATGTATGGCGCTGTAAGACGAGGGGCCTGGCCATGACTCCATGCTGGGAGTCGCAGGTGTGTTAGGCCTTGGTGCCGGTTGGGTACTCACTGTGGCCGACCTGTTCTTCTTCTTACTTTATATATTAGAAGGGCAATGCAAATTTTGTGTAATTAGTGAAATCAGTTAGTGAACTGACTGACCCTAAAGTTGAACCCCCAGGCAAACATATTAAATACATATATACAGCGGCGGCTGGTGTATGAGGGGCGCTTGGGCGCCGCCTCCCCGCCGCTGAAATGAAGGAAAAAAAAAAAAAAAGTCAGCCCGGCCCCCCTGCAGGTGGCGCCAGTACATTGACTTTTCATTTTTTTTTTTTTCGGGTCGGCGGCGACATATATACATAAATTATACAAACGGACCCCCAAGTTGAAATCCCAGTCAGTCAAGTGATTGACTAAAGTGATTAATGTGTTTTAAACGTAACGGGAAGATTATATATTTCATTCTTCTTCTTGTCCAGCCGGTGTCACTCATGGGTTGGCCGTGGTTCCGGATTGTGTGGACGCTGAGGGTCGTACCTCAGTACCGGTCCGGGGAGCAGAATGTCGCGGTATGTACACCCGAGTGGGCGGCAACTACGGAACTACCGCCGTTATTGGTGGACAGTTGATGGGACTGGCGTTATTATCTCGTGGACGTCTGACTTTGACGCGAATAGGTGGCTCTGTACCTGTGTAAGTCCTTTGCCCACTGCCTCCACTTCACCTCCCATAGGCCCCATCTCCTGTGAGTTTCCCTGGTGGTCCGGCTAGACGTGTGGGATTTCGATTTTCATTTCGTGGACCTTCGA
>BLSH010274036.1:955047-974233 GCA_018402905.1 Glandirana rugosa
CGAGACTGATATGGGGGAGATATGGGGAAAAAGGGAAGGCAGGATACGAGGAAGGGGAAGAATAGAGAGGGGGGGGGGATTTTTTTATTTCGAAAGTACCCGCCCTCCTCGACTCCACCTCTATTACCTGCATTCAGCCAAGAGGTGCGGAGTGGGGAGGATTTAGTTTTAACGATATGATTTTGTTTCAGAAGGTCTACTATTGCTTATTAACACTGAGGGTCTCTTCTGACCCATTATGGAACCACCTTGCATTCCTCCCGCCCATGAAAGCTTTATTTTTTTAGGGGGGGGGGAGAGATAAGAAGGGGAAGGAGCATAGGACGGAAGGGAAAAAGGGGTATAGAGGGGGTATAGTCAGAGCCAACTATCTACTGCCCTCTCCACACGTGTGTAATCTGAGGAGGACCTAACTAGGAGGGTGGGACGTATTTATTCACTCGTGTGGTCTTATAATGTTTTACGTTTTCCTGTACTAGATCTTGATAAGTTTGGGACTTACAGAATGATAGCCATGATTCCCAAGTGTTAGTGTAGCTGGAAACCCTATCTTTTGCATTGAGAATCAGCTCCTCCATAATACCGTTGTGGGCGATGCGATTCAATGAAGGTGGGTTTTTTGACCTCCAATGAACTGGAAGGCATAATCTAGCAGCGTTAATCACGTGTAAGGCTATTGATTTGGAATATTTTTTCCTCGATATCTTATTTAAGTGTAAGAGATATTGCGCTGGGGTAATTACGTTTATTTTTACACTTTCTCTTTAATTTTTTTTGATCACTTTTATTCCTATTACAAGGAATGTAAACATCCCTTGTAATAGGAAAAGTGCATGACAGGCTCTCTTTATGGAGAGATGCGGGGGTCTAGAAGACCCCACATCTCTCCTCCATGCTGGAAAGCATCAGATCAAAAAAAAAAAAATGAATGGTCTGATGCTTTCCTGCCATGTCCACGGCCTTGTTTACTTCCGCTGGCCCGGACGTGACGTCATATGTTGCGCCCGGGCCTCCAAGAGCCATAGGGATTGCCAGGGACCATCTGTATCTCGGTTTTCTCTGGTTCTTCCTTCCGGTGGCGGCGAATGCCTTCTCCATTTCACCGATCGCTCAGGTGATCCGGGAGAAGCACCGGAGGGCGTCCCCTCCCGTCACCTGTAAGAACGCTCAATCGGCTGAACTTCCACTATGATCATTCTTATGGTGCAGGGAATCACCGGCTGAGAAAAAAGATATATCAGTGATGCCTGTAGCTGCAAGCATCATTGAGATACAACCACTGAAGGTTGATGATGTCAAATGACGGTGTCCCGGTGGGAAGTGGTTAACATTTTGATTTTATGTTTTATTTTATTTTTACATTTAATTTCATACATACTGTTATTTGTTGGCATATTTTTAATATCTACCTGGAGTCCAGCTTTAAAAGAGAAATGAGGTTAACGTTTTTTTTGGTCATACTTCTCTTGTGGGTCACAGGAGTGCATTTACTTTCGTTGTTGCCTGCTATCAGCTGACAAGGCAGAGCCATGCCAGGTTCTGGAAGGATCCCTACAATATTGTCCTCTGCTGCCTTACTGACAGCTGCCTCCGCCTTTCACCTCTTTCAGCCAGAGCCAGCCGCTCGCGAACCACCCCCCCCCCCCAGCCCAGTACTCCAGTGAGCCCTGGAGGAACAGATCGAAAAACAGGTGACTGACGGTCTGCTCTGAGTGACTAAGAATTGAGCGATCAGAGGTCATGTGATTGCTCAGTTCTTGGTCTTAGAGTTGGGGGTGGGACCGCTCCATCTCGACACCGTGCTGCAGCATGGAAGTAAGTATGAAGGATTACTTTTCTCATATCCCATACTTCTCCTTTAAAACAGCCCTGCAATCTCCTCAACACATAGGGGGTCAATGTTTAAAACATTTGTTGGATGAATGGCAGACACATTTACATATGCTCAACACATTTAGACCGTAATTTCTCTAATAGATTATTTCCTAAGATCATTAGCTCCACCTAGTGGCCAAAATGCAGTATATTTTCTTATTGGCCACTAGATGGAGCTGATGCTATAGGAATTCATCTATTAGAGAAATTATAGCCAAAATTTGTTGGACATGCACAAACGTGTGTGATATTTGACCAACGAATGGTTTATAAACCTCTTCTATGATAAGATACAAATTACTTAAAGCTTAAAGTGGTCATAAAACTCTGACATGAAATATGAACAAAACATAGACTCCTATAAAGTGCACTTGTCTGAATCCAGAGCACTAAGTATTATATCTGTCTGCTGCCTCATTCCTCTGATATCTGCATGAGTCACTTCTGACAGCTTTTCCTGACACAAAAAGGTAAAAAGGTGACTGGGGAGGGAGCTCCAGCACACAGCCTGTGACTGAAAGCCTCAGTTCTGTTCCTGTGGAGGGGGGTGTGCCTTCCCTCCACTCAGCACTCTCTAAATTCTGCAGAGTGTAACTTCAGCTCCCCACTCCCTGCTTTCTGAACGCTCAGAAAAACACATACAATGGCACAGAAAAACATGTACAACTTATGTAGGAGGATTTGTTTCATCTCTATGTATCACCTGAGGCCAATCACTTCACTAGGTATATGTAAGGGTTTACAAACACTTTAACTCTGGGAATTACACAAAAATTACTCTTGAAGTGGGGCCCATCTGCACTGTAACGGTTAAATTCTGCTTAAGTCTAGGCGTAAAGAATAAGGTGTAATTTTTACCCTATGCCTTGTTCCAGCAGGTTTCGAATGCTCACCTCTTCTCTCCATCCTTCCGGGTTGTGGGTGAGCATTCGAAACCTGCTGGAACAAGGCATAGGGTAAAAATTACACCTTATAAAATGCAGGGCCAATAGGCTTGCTTTGTACATGAGGGTGGAGACGTGTACAAAGCAAGCCTATTGGCCCTGCATTTTATGTGATGACTTTAGTATACAACTGCCAGCTGGAGCGTCTTAGAAAAAAGGCAGTTGGGGACCCATCACATAGATAGATGGAGTCTGCCAAACAAGGAATAAGGTAGTTCTACAGCTTATACCTCCACCCCTAGACTTAACCACTTCAGCCCCGGAAGGATTTACCCGCTTCCTGACCAAAGCACTTTTGCGATTCGGCACTGCATTACTTTAACTGACAATTGTACGGTCGTGCAACGTTGTACCCAAACTAAATTGACGTCCTTTTTTTCCCACAAATAGAGCTTTCTTTTGGTGGTATTTTATCACCTCTGCGTCACTTCTGATTACCAATATAAACAAAAAAAGAGTGACAATTTTGAAAAAAATATTTATACTTTTTGCTATAATACATATCCAAAAAAATATAAAAAAACAAGTTTATTCATCAGTTTAGGCCGATATATATTCTTCTACATATTTTTGTTAAAAAAAAAAAGTAATATGCTTTTATTGATTGGTTTGCACAAACGTTGCCGCATCTACAAGCCATGATAATTGATTTATGGTGCTTTTATTTATTTATTTTTTTTACTGGTAATGGCGGTGATCTGCGATTTTTATCAGGACTGTGACACTTTTTTGGGACCACTGACATTTATACATATATATGCCAGGGACATAATAGATCTAACTGATCCCAATCACAGGGATCAGTAGATCTGTCA
Organism: Glandirana rugosa; assembly: GCA_018402905.1. Taxonomy (NCBI): domain Eukaryota; kingdom Metazoa; phylum Chordata; class Amphibia; order Anura; family Ranidae; genus Glandirana; species Glandirana rugosa. The sequence goes on from BLSH010274036.1 coordinate 958,682, forward strand.
TCTGTCCCCTCACAGGACGGGGAACCGCCGTGTTTACATTGCCGGTTCCCCGTTCTGCCTCTCAAACAGGCGATCGCGGGTCACCGGCAGACATCGAGTCCGCCCGACCAGCGGACACGCTTACGCATGAGAGAACACCGCCAGGGAGGCGTGTGCCTGCAATCGGGCTATCTGAGCTATCTGAGCTATAGATGGCTATCTGAGCAGCGGAGCCAACCTGTCGCTGTAAATGTACGCAACATGGTCGGCAAGCGGTTAAAGAGCGAAGGGCCTCACTGAAAGTGTCGATTTTGTACAACTGCTGGATTTTAACTCCAAGTCTTTAAAGAGGAGGTAAACCTTTTTTTTTTTTTTCTTACCCCTCAGAATACAACGTCTCAATGTGTGATGCAGAGATCTGTGAGTTTTTTTTTTGTGGTAATGCCACCATGCCGGGTCTCCTAGAACCTTTTAAGCACTGTAAATGGTATTGACATAAACTAGTTTTGGCTATAGATAAACTTTAAAGAGACCCTTACGCCAGAAACGAACACATAGGAGGGAAGAGTCTCTTTACTGGACTTTCATAAGTTTTATCTTCCCAAATAAAAATATCCCACTCTTCACAATTACGCCTTATTCAGGTCATCAGTTTACAACACCACCTATATTTGTGAGCAACTATTTAATGATGAAGCACGTGAAGGGCAAAATTAGAACCAAAATATCTATTGAGCATTCATTGAGAATTGCTACGACATCCACCAAACTGGATATTGATGCATTCATATATCAAAAACCGTGTCAAATATCGCACTAGTTTTATGTTGCCCTCTTACTTTTTAAATAAAAAATATTACAAAAAAATGAAGCTTTATTACTCAGATAGGTACATTATCTATAACAGTGATTAATGTGATCTGCCTGCTTTTTTCTGCTCATCAGCTATCCTTATTGTTAGGGTATTTTACATGTGGCCCAAGATATTTCCTCTTCCAATGTGGCTCAGGGAGGTCAAAAGTTTGGACACCCCTGCTCTTAGCAGTCTGGTTATATGATGTCAATTGGTCAGAACTTTGGGCAATGGGGGTTTTCTTACTGAGATATCAATGGTTGTGTTTGTCAGTTAAGGTGGTTGTAACCCCACTTTATCATTTTTAGGCAATCCCCAGCATTAGATAATGCAATTTCTCCACTGTATGTGCTTTATTAAAAAATGCTGTTGTATACTATATTTCAGAGCGCTGCTCGGCACTCAAGTGACCGCCCACCGTTCCCTCTCCCAATCTGACAGCTACAGCGGGAGGGGCTGAGAATCCCCCACTGACATCAGTCGGGTGGAGGGGAAGAGGGGAGGAGAGAGGCGGTCAGTCACGTGAGCGCCGAGAGGTGGTCAGTCACGTGAGCACCGAGAGGCGATCTGAAATATAGCATTTTCTCAATAAAACACATACATTGGAGACATTGCATTATCTAATGCTGGGGATTGCCTGAATGTTATGAAAAGTTATTTTAGCTGCAGGAGGGGAGGGGGCTGGCACTGGTACTAGCTGACAGGCAAGGATGGTGGGGGGAGAGGAGGACAGAGGAGACACAGCGGATGATGGAGGCACGTAAACTGACCACGCACGGTGTCAGGGTTCAGCAGCCATGATAAACCGTGGTCAGTTTACAAGGGGAGGGCAGAAGCAGGCAGGATCAACCAGGTATTTTCGATGATACAAGGAGCCAAATTACACAACACAAGCACCGTGCTGTTATTAGTGCGTTAAAAGAACAGGATCCATTTTTTTTTTTTTTTTAGGGTAACAAACGCTTTAAGCCCTGTGAGGGCCATACTGTTTGGCAGTGTGGCTCCATTGTGGACATGTAGGCAGACAATTTAAAGAAAATGTGCAGGTATTATAGGCCAATGAAAGTATGCATGTACAATACATGTGGGATCTCTCTACAAGCTGAAAATGACTGTAGAAGATACCTCTACTCCAGTGATCTCCACTAGCTTCTGGGTCCTGTGCCAAGCGGCTGCCCTGCTGCTTTGTGAACGCAGGAAGTCAGCCTCTTGGCATGGGAGCCAATCAGAGAATGCTTTACATTTTTCTCAATAAATACAAAGTGTTTTCTGATTGGATGAGGTGGGGAGGCAGGGTGGTGATGTCATGATTTCCATCTCATCCAGTAAGAGAATCATTTGCATTCATTCATAAAATGGCCAGCATTCTCTGAATGGTACCTGTGCCGAGTGGCCGACCCTCTGTGTTTATAATGTAGCAGGGCAGATGCTCGGCTTGGGACCCACAGTTAGTGGAGATCACTGGAGCGTCATTGTCTACTACAATGATTTCCAGCCTCTAGAGAGATCCCATAAGTATGGTATAAACATAGTCATATTGGTCTAAGCTGGACCAATGTAATTATGTAACAAATATTCATACCTGGACTTCTTGTTTAGCAAGCTCCATTGACCCTAAAAAAATAGTCTTTCTTGCAAAAGCTCAATGTTGAAGAAAGAACACAGCTGCATTGCCTGTCAGCCTTCACAAACCTGTAATGGTAATGATTACCGCTGTGGGCAATACATTTATAGAAATTGCTAGTAAAGTTGACAGAAAAGAGTAACTGCTGTGAGTGGTCCCTGCCTCAGCACGGCAGTAAAGAACTATGCGTATGAAGGAATGGGGGAATGAAGTGTGGTGAGACCGTCAGGATAGGAAAGGTTGGTGGTCAAAGAGGCAGTAAAAGAAAATGTGGTCCCGATGCTGTGCTAGAGTATTATGATTGAAGACTGTGTCCTGATATGCCTGCACCCGGGAGGCAGCATGATAGGATTATTGGGCTGTCTCTGAACGGTGTTGTATGTGAGAAACACTAAGGGTATGAAAAAGTGGTGAAGTGTCACTTTTACACTATATAGGCCATGCTCTGGGGAAACAGCAGCATTTCAGGCAGGTTTTCTAATATTCTCCATTACAGCGACTGACTTTGAATAAAGTGAACCTGTCCTCAGTACATGCCAGTGGTAAGTTCATTAAACGTGGAATTCCAGTCTATATTTAACTAAGCCTAAAACTGCTTCTTCTCCCTTCTAACTGCTATTCTAACTACCCTGTCGAAGAAAAATGCTAGTACTTACCTATTCTCAAGGCGTCCAGTCTCCCAAGCAGCCAGCTTCAGGGAGAGGAGAGATTGCTGACAATGGCTGACATGCTTTTGTGGTGACATCACCCATAGGCTTAATATGGGACATCTGTTGTTGCCTGTGCCTCCTTTCCCTAGAAGCTAATCACATGACTGAAATGCCCTCAATAGAGGTAAGTACAAGCATCTTCCTTCTACAGGGTAGTTAGAATATGAGTTAGAAGGGTTGGTGGGAGCAGTTTTAGGCTTACTTAGATATAGAAGTCCACTCTATTAGCTCACAACCTTTCCCTGATGCTTCCAATACTATTCATCTGCTGCCTTGTTCTTTCATTGAAGAAAGTTAAATATTTGGTACTTATGTATAGGAGCCTATGTTGCTCTTTTCCCCTAGTGCAATGCTGTGTGCCTAAGCCAATTACCAGTCCCCAGGTTATTGACGTTGGGGCCAGTTATTAGCCTTGTGAAAGTCTTGGCCAGAGTAACATGGAGCTTTTACATAATTTTTTCATTTTGTTCTGGCATACAAATGGTGCAGTGGGTAGTGAATAGATGGTTAGTATAGGCAGGGGTTGGGGGCAGCTGTTAACTAAACAGGTTGCTTTTCATCTGCTTTGACAAATACGATTCATGTTTAATCTATTTATCACTTTATTGAGATTCCAAATTCATATTGTGAACCTTCAGCACACAGCCATTTCCCTTGAGTCCATATGAGTTTTTTAATCATTAAAACCTTGATGAATAGGAAGTGTGTGGCCCCTGAAATGCGTTGGAACCATTAAGCATTTTGGACTCCTAACCTTTGGTTTGGCATTCCTTGTATTCTCATATATTCATACCATGACAGCTCTGCCTAGTTCCCATTTATGATGGATTTCATTAAATATGGGCATGTAGGCTGAGTCTTATTTTTATTAGGGGTGGGATATTCATTTGTAGGTGTGGCTTAGTAGTGATGGAAAAATGGGAGTGGCTTAAACTAACTATTGGGCGTGGCTTAACAGGGGTGTGTTAGAGTCTGAGATGAAAGACGGAGAAGGAAGAGGGAGAGAGAAAGAAAGAGAAAAATGGAGAGGGTCAGATAGTGTGCAGAGGTGATACAAGTGATGGTCAGAGACTGTGCGGACATGGTATAGGAGACTGTCAGAGAGGGTGCGGACATGGTACAGGAGAGCGTGCAGACATGGTACATGAGAGGGTGTAAACATGGTATGTGAGAGCATACAGACATGGTACGTGAGAGGGTGTAGACATGGTACGTGAGAGGGTGCAGATATAGTACGTGAGAGGGTGCAGACATGGTTCTTGAGAAAGTGAGAGGGTGCAGACATGGTACGTGAGAGGGTGCAGACATGGTACGTGAGAGGGTGCAGATTTGGTGGGTGAGAGGGTGCAGACATGGTATGTGAGAGTGTGCAGACATGGTACGTGAGAAGGTGCAGACATGGTAGGTGAGAGGGTGCAGACATGGTATGTGAAAGTGTGCAGACATGGTACGTGAGAAGGTGCAAACATGGTGGGTGAGAGGGTGCAGACATGGTACAGGACTTGATGTGCACCTCCAACACAGCGCTCTGTATCCCCCTCCCCAACACACAGAACGTCCAGCAGATCATCATCACCCCAGGCATGGCCACTCACCTGCAATATCCTGGTGCCTGCTGCATCCCCCTTGCAGCTCTAGCTGTCAGTTCACTAAGAATTGAGGGAGGGGCGGAAGGCAGCTATGTGGTGCCTGCAGAATCTCCATGCCGCTAGCAGGTCTCTTCCGTGTGTACAGTGAAGAGGGGAGGGGCCTTCGACCCAGGCAGCTAATTGGCTGCAGTGTACAAGCGAATTGCTCTGCTTGTACACTGATGAGAGAAGGCGATTAGCTGCCTGGGTCAGGAGCCCCTCACCTCTCCACTGTGCACACAGAAGATACCTGCTAGCTGCATGGAGATCCCCAGTGGCCATGTTTTCACAGCTGAGAGCTGCGGCTGAGGTCGGCCAGTGATGGGTTGCTGGGACAACACCAAATTCCCAGGAAAAATCAGGACTGTAGGCAGCTATGCAGCTGCTTCCTTTTACTAGCCCTCCTGGCTACTTCTCCATTGTGCTTCCAGACTGCTCACTCATCAACCCACCGGACTGACTCCTCAGGAGATCTCTCGGACATGCTGACTCTCTCCCGCTGTCCTCGAACTTGCTCCCGTACATGCAGGAAAGGACTCCTCTGTGTGTTGTAGAGAGTCCCTCCAGCACTTGGGCCCCAGACCTGAGCCTCCTTAGAATTCCATCTGCATCTTCCACCCGACTGCCCCTGCTGGCATGACTCATGCCTATTTATGTGGTGCCTACCCCCTTTCAGACCCTTTTGTGCTGCGGATTGGTCGAGGACCTCATAAATATGCCAAACAACGCCTCCTAACCTCATCCCACTACATCTGGAAGCTTCTCCAAGGTTTCAGAGAGCAGGGGGAGTTACCAGAGGTGCTGAGTCATCCAGCCTCCCTGAGTCACTCAGTCCTGACCCAGATTCAACCCAGGCTTGGCTGCCACCCAAGCCAAATTTACCTACACTAACAACTATGTACACTAGCACCTAGTTAGAGGGTGCTACACTTACTATAAATCAGGGGGAAATTGGGGAAAGGGGGGTAGGAACACGGATCTCAAAACTTTTTAACAAGTAGAGATCAAATCATAAAGCTGTTGTCACACCCACTTTTGGGTGGGGTTCACCGATGGGACCAATGTTACCCAAAATAGCAAGAAGTGAGGGAAAGAACCCCCAACAAAAAAGAAGGTCCAAACACTTCCAAAGGAAGAGACGGGATAACCCTGCAACATGTATGATCAGTATAAAATTAATTTATTATGCAAAAGGTGAGAGCACAGTAACATTTAAGGACACACAAATAACAAAGTGATCTAAAACAAACACCCCGGGGTGGTGAAAACTCAACACAATACAATTGGCAGTTATTATGCTTCAGCAAGAAATCCCAAAATGTGCCTTTAGCCCAGGAAATCCTTACAAACAGCACCGCCACTCAATGAAGTGTGGCTGGTGTCATGAGGAACATCTGGGTATATAACACTATAGGGTAAGTCATGGCATTAGAGAAGCACATATCAAACAAGACATACAGCAGGACCCTCCAAACCGGTAAACAGTGTGAATAGCATTTACTATGGTCAATAATCATAATAGGCAATGGTAAGGGATGGATGGATGATTGCTGATGAACTCCTTGGAAGTAGAGACGATGGAGTCTATGGCAATTTCAATGTAAGGCACTTAGATAACTGATCATGTAAATGATAAGTGAATGGATGCAGAGGTTCGCTATTGCAGCAATGTTGATAACAGCATAGATAGTGTGCCAATGAAAAATATATAGTGCTGTTTAACTGCACATGACAGATGGAACAGTCTTACACTTTAATTCAGTGCTGGCACTTACGGTTGGCGGACCGTTCACGGATCAAAAGGTGCGTCCTTGGACTGGATGCATTCGATTTAGGTGTAGGGCGGCCATTCAGGGAGCAGGAGGGGAGCACATAGAGGCCGTGGCTCTTGCGCCCACTTGCGTCTTCCAGCACCTAGGATCCACTCTCTGCGGATTAGTTAGCAGTGGTCACTACACTGGGCCGACCACTACTTCCTTGATCTTTAGTTGCCGTTGATGAACTGCTGGTCCGTTCCGCTCAGCTGATCAAATGCTGCTGCAACTTGGAAGTCCTGGTGTGGAGCGGTCAAGGATGGACCATAATGATAATCAAAGCTGGGTAGAGTTGAGTTTCGCCGCATCCATTACAGATGGGGCAACCCCCTGGGGTGCAGCGGGGGAAGGGGGGGACAGAAACCGACGCGTTTCATCCGCTGGGTCGCGGATTTCATCAGGGTAGTGGGCCCTCGGTGTACACGATGTATTTAAGGGGAAATGTTACCAATCAGATCCACCTCTTGGCCCAGACCCGCCCCAAGCACTGATGAGTTAACCCTTATAGACAGGGAGAATGGTCAAGGCTATAATTTGTGCCAAAGCACTTCAGGTCATGGAATTCCTAAACCATGTTAACCCATAACTCAGCGCACGATACAGTGAATATACATACAATTTAACACTCATGTAAAAGCAGGGTGAACATACACTCATCTAGGTATAGATGTATATAGATATACAGTTTACGGTGGACTCCCGGTAATTGAGGTTTCTCAAATAATATTTTAAGATGTAAAGGGGGATTCCACTCCTACATTTTCAACAAGGTTAATGTAGAGAGAGAACCTAGCTCAATATACAGTTAACATAGCCAATGGCGCTTTCCTTGTCGGGCCAGTAGGTTCCAGTGTAACCAATCACAGCACCCTACATAGATAAAAGTGATGCGTGGACACAGTGGTACTAGGTCATATTTGGCCATACTTATGATGGAACTTCAGGGTTGGAACAAATAAGAGACCATTCATCAACTATATAGTGTAGTTAAGATACCCAATACATGTTAGATCGTTGTCATTGGGTAAATCTACACATGGTTATACATCACACAGGCACAATACCCCATATGGGGTGATTCAATGCTTAGGGTTCTAAGAAAACTTGTAAATTAAACTCAGTATTGAGGCCTCTCGGGACAAGACTTTTTAATCTGAAGATCCACTGTTTTTCGAGGCGTAATAACACTTTGTCAAAGTCCCCTCTCCTTTTAGGTAGCTGTAAGGCCAAGAATCCCTTTACTTTTAGCTCTTGGTGTTTTCCCGAGTGGTGATCCCTCATATGTTGTGCCAAAGGTGAGTCATCTTGGGGGTCCTTAATAGAGGATAAATGTTCTCCAAATCTCGTTTTTAAGGCTCTTTTGGTTTTTCCCACGTACATCTTATTGCATGGACATGTAATGATATACAGGACTTTCTCTGTTGAGCAACTGATGAATTGGTTGATTTTGTAGGTGTTCTTACCGGAACTATCATGGAAGGTGGTGGTTTTTTCCACATATCTGCAAATATGGCATTTCCCACATGGATACATCCCTTTAAGGGGGGGTAGATTGGTAAGCCAGTTTTTGCTAATCGGTCTGACAAATTCTGATCTGACCAATTCATCCTTTAAGTTTCTTGCTCTTTTTGCGGTCAAAAGAGGTCTTGGGCCGACAATCGCTTCTATATGTGGACAACGTGTCAGGATATGCCAGTGTTTCGTGAGAACCATTCTCACTCTCTCCCACTGGCTTCCAAACGAGGTTATAATTCTCGTGTGTCCAGTACCTTTCTTCGTTTTCCGGGTGCCACTTTGGTCCAATAATTCTTCCCTTTTGGTCTGAGCTGCCCTCTTCTTTGATTTTTTCAAAGCTGAATGTGAATATCTACGGTTTCTAAATCTTTGATATAGATCCATTGCTTCGTTTTTATAATCTTCTTCTAGGGAGCAGTTCCGCTTGATCCTTAAGAATTGTCCAGTGGGAATAGCCCGAATGAGTGTTTTTGGGTGGTGGCTGGTGGCTTCCAACAGAGTATTTGCAGCGGTGGGTTTTCTAAATGTGTTGGTAATTAATCTCCCATCCTCAGATCTAATCTGCAGATCAAGGAACGTTATTTGATGGGCATGCAGAGTGTAGGTTAGCTTTATGTTTCTGTTGTTTTGGTTCAACTCTTGCAAAAACTCATGTACCGACTCTTCATCTCCTTTCCACACCAACAGCACATCATCTATGTACCTGAGCCATAATAGAGCATGGCCCAGGTACATATGTGATCGAAAAACAGTCTCCTCTTCCCACATGCCCAAATGAAGGCATGCATATGCAGGGGCCCAAGGTGCTCCCATTGAGGTGCCTCGTATCTGTCTGTAATACGTCCCAAGAAAGGCGAAACAGTTGTTAGCCAGAGCAAAATTTAGCAGTTCAATGATGAACTCGTTTTGGGGTCCCTGTTCTGGGTAATGTAATTCCAGAAAGAAGGCTGTTGCCGCGATGCCCCACTCGTGGGGTATCGACGTATATAGTGACTCGACGTCAATCCCCACGAGTAGGGCATCACTAGGCATTCCAAAATCATGAATCTTCCTTAGTACATCGCCGGTATCTTTGACATATGAGGTAAGTTGTATAACAAGATCTTTTAACAGAGAGTCGAGGTATTTTCCCACTCGCTCCAGGGGTCCTCTGACGGCGGAAATAATGGGTCTACCTGGCGGATTAATGATGGATTTATGTACCTTAGGTAGTATGTATATCGTTGGTGTATTGAAATCTTTTACTAGCAGATATTCAAATTCTTTTTTGTCCAGAAGATCAACTTCTCTGGCTAACTGTAGTTTGAAGTTGAGTTCTTCCACAATGGTTCCAAATGGGTTATGGTCAAGTCTCTCATAGGTAGTTCTGTCTTTTAATTGACGCAGAATTTCTTTTTCATAGTTTTCAGCCGAAAGCAGTACCACATTACCGCCCTTATCACTTTTTTTGATGACAATATCACCTGCTTTCTTTAATTCGTTCAGGGCTCGTCTTTCATCAGGATTGAGGTTATCAGGGCCTCCATAGTCATCCCAGTTGATGGTATTTAGGTCTTCCTGAACCAAGTCAAGGAATATTGCCAGCCATTTGTTTTTCTTAAAGGCTGGCATTTTGGTTGAGCGGTTTGGTAAATTTGCTTGTCTTTTCATAGGGAGGGTTCCGGACATTTCATCAATTGTATCGTCTTCACTACTGATGTCTATGAGGGAGGCCAATATATCCCTTGCCTCTTTCTCTTGATCAGTAAATTCCATTGGCTCAGCTTTACTGTCACCCGTATGGGCATGAATAAGTCTCAGATATATCTTTCTAAGGAAAAGGTGGATGTCTTTGACCACTTCAAATTCATCCATTGATCGAGTGGGGGAGAATGTGAGACCTTTTAGTAATATATTTCGATGATGTTCATCCAATCTGAAATTGGTCAAGTTGATAATGGTGTTGGTAGATTCATCCCCGCTTCTCCCCTCAGGTTGTGTCAGGGTTTCGAGTTTTTCAGTTGTTCCCGATTTTTGTTCCAGTTCCTGGTGTTTATTCTTTGGTTCCCCTGATTCTTCCCTTTTTGGGGACCTCCTTCTCCTTCTCCTATATTTCCTCTTCCTTTGTCTTTTGCCCCTTTTAAGATACTTTTGACCGATGTCCGGGGGGTACTCTCGGTCATTCCATCTAAAAAACCCACCATTCGATCGGTGTCATCACTGTCGGAGGTATTCTGCGTCCTTTGTGAATCAGTTCTTGATCTCATTCGTCGCATTGGGCGCAAGAGCCACGGCCTCTATGTGCTCCCCTCCTGCTCCCTGAATGGCCGCCCTACACCTAAATCGAATGCATCCAGTCCAAGGACGCACCTTTTGATCCGTGAACGGTCCGCCAACCGTAAGTGCCAGCACTGAATTAAAGTGTAAGACTGTTCCATCTGTCATGTGCAGTTAAACAGCACTATATATTTTTCATTGGCACACTATCTATGCTGTTATCAACATTGCTGCAATAGCGAACCTCTGCATCCATTCACTTATCATTTACATGATCAGTTATCTAAGTGCCTTACATTGAAATTGCCATAGACTCCATCGTCTCTACTTCCAAGGAGTTCATCAGCAATCATCCATCCATCCCTTACCATTGCCTATTATGATTATTGACCATAGTAAATGCTATTCACACTGTTTACCGGTTTGGAGGGTCCTGCTGTATGTCTTGTTTGATATGTGCTTCTCTAATGCCATGACTTACCCTATAGTGTTATATACCCAGATGTTCCTCATGACACCAGCCACACTTCATTGAGTGGCGGTGCTGTTTGTAAGGATTTCCTGGGCTAAAGGCACATTTTGGGATTTCTTGCTGAAGCATAATAACTGCCAATTGTATTGTGTTGAGTTTTCACCACCCCGGGGTGTTTGTTTTAGATCACTTTGTTATTTGTGTGTCCTTAAATGTTACTGTGCTCTCACCTTTTGCATAATAAATTAATTTTATACTGATCATACATGTTGCAGGGTTATCCCGTCTCTTCCTTTGGAAGTGTTTGGACCTTCTTTTTTGTTGGGGGTTCTTTCCCTCACTTCTTGCTATTTTGCTACACTTACTATACTGTATATAATAAGAGTAAAAACAAATACACTTTTAACAAAACAATTAAAACTAACCAAAAAGCTTTAGGCCTGTGTACACCAGCAAGTAGGGTAGAATTCAGCCGCTGGTGTGCAGTGTGATGACATCTGTGCCAATATGCCAATCAGGGTACATCACACTGTTTACTTTTTTGTGCAAACTTTATTGAAATGTGACATTTCATTAGGTTCTGTTGGTCATAACATTATGCACTGTGGTGGCTTTCCTCATACTGTGTTGCGATGAAATACTGCATGTCATACCTTTCTCAATGCATTCCACCACAGTGCAGTAGTCTGAATTGGTCTGGTAGGAAATAAGGCTTTTTGCCATGTTCTGCATTTGGGCTGTGCTGGGCCAGGCCAGGCCCAGCGAGGTCCCAATGCACCTGGTGTGAATGGGCCCTTATAAGTATACATATAAAGACCTCTGGCTTCTCTGTGCTTCAGAAACGATAGTTTAGAGCAGTCTTTGTCATCCTTTTTACCCCCAGGGAACCCTTGAAATCATTTTCAAGTCTTGAATCAAAAAAACAATTCATTGAGGGTCTGTGGGAAAAAATGCCACTTATGTTGGTGGCAAGTGGGAAGACTGTTCCCTTTACAGTGGTGGTCAGAATGCCACCCTTACAGACAGTTTTGGTTTCTACCTAGTGGCATTAACCCTGGAACTATGCAAGCACCTTCACTTAACCACAGGCCATGGAACCCCTAGCAACCTCTGGAGGAATCCTAGTTGAGAGTGGCTGGGCTAGAGGGTCAGAATAAAAACCTGTCAACCAGCATTTTCAAACCAGGTCACCTATAGGAGACCCTGCACTTCTCTTTAGGTTTACACAAGTATGCACTATATTGATCTTTCCACATATAGAGCTTCATTACAAACATAAAATGTGACAGATGGACAGACAAGGCAGACTTCTTTTGCCATAAAAGTTGATTAATATAAAAAAAAATCTAAATTCAGGAAGATTCATATCTCTCATACCTTGATTGACCTTTTTTCCTTTGAACTTGTGGTTAGATAAAGGTCAAAACCTACTTAGTGTCCAAGCTCCACATCGGATGTCGAACAAGAGCTACAAAGCTGCAGGTTGCTTGGCCTACCCCAAGGTATTTTGCTGAACAGCTCAAATACATTTTTAACAAACATTTACTTGATTTACCCATATATTGTGCTCTAATAGAATAAACTGTGCAAACCAAAAATAGAAAAAAAAAAGTCAGGTTATACACAAGCACACCGCAGCAACTGCCGGAAAATGGCAGAATGATAAATATATGTGCTGAGGCCATGCACTTTGCCATAACACGGCAAGGAAGGGTGAACACAGCAAGGGTTAAACTGAACTAGGTTATTAAAAAAAATACCAAAGGTTTTTTTTTTCTTTTTGACTGCGTTCTCTCTCCTCTAAATGCTTTCTCTCTACACAGTGAGGATGGAAGTGATTTGTGCTAGGCCTTTCCATTCATATTTCATGTTTTCCCTGCAGCGCAGCTGTTTACTGAGCTCAGTGGCTGCTTTGATGGAAATTGGCAGAGACAGCAACCAGCTAAGAGTAAATCAGAGGCTGTCTCACATCTCCCACTGCTTGCAGTGTGTGTCAGTATGCAGTGTATACCGGCTGTTGGAAGTGTGCAATGTGCTGTGCATAGTCTTACCAGGCAGAACAGTATGCATGCCTGCAGTTTTTCCAGTGCTGTCTAAAAACATGGACGGGAATTGACAGCAAAAGTGCCATACTTCATGTAGTTCTGGGTTTACCTGGCTGAGCCATTTTCCACAGCTGTGCCTCCCACAAGGTGGACAAAGATGTCAATAAAAATCTGACAGTAGCTCTAACTCCTCCAGGCTCTATCAAAAATAAAATTAAGAGTTTTTTTTATTTTTTTTTGCTAGTGTTGGGCTTATAGAGACATTGTAATTTTGCCCATTGGTACATAGTGACAGTCAGGGGCGTTGCTAGGTCTACAAAAGACCTGGGGCCCATAGCAGCAAAGTAGAGTCGCCAGAAGAAAGCTATTACTACGTAAATGCCACAAAGTATCCCACTTACAATACACCAAACAGCACAGAGACAAGCCTCAAACCTTCTGACACAAAGTCATTTGGAGTGATGAGACCAAAATTGAGCTTTTTGGCCACAACCATAAATCCTACATTTGGAGAGGAGTTAACAAGGCCTATGATGAAAGGTACACCATTCCGACTGTGAAACACGAAGGTGGATCGCTGATGTTTTGGGGATGTATGAGCTACAAAGGCACAGTAAATTTGGTCTAAATTGATGGCAAGATGAATGCAGTATGTTATCAAAAAATACTGGAGGAACATTTGCATTCATCAGCCAGGAAGCTGCGCATGGGACGTACTTGGACATTCCAACAGGACAATGATCCAAAACGCAAGGCCAAGTCGACCTGTCATTGGCTACAGCAGAATAAGGTGAAGGTTCTGAGAAGATAAAGAGCCTCATCCACAAATACCACAAAAGACTTCAAGCTGTCATTGATGTTAAAGGGGGGCGATGCACGGTATTAAGAATTAGGGTATGTAAACTTTTGATCAGGATCATTTGGGTAGTTTCTGTTGTCATTATGATTTAAAAAGAGTAAACACAGTTAATTGATAATAAATGGCTTCAGCCAAACACTGACCATGAGTGAAAGAAAAGTTTTCGTGTTATCATTCATATTCTCTGAAAAATGTCCCAGAAAACATAAATTCTGCCAGGGTGTGTAAACTTATGAGCACAACTGTATTTCACAGAGCCTGCCTTCTGAACTACAGAGGTGTAGTTTCAGGAGGGGGAGTCAGTACAGGAATCACTGCTTGCAGGCAGCTAAGTACCATGAGATACAGTATCTCACAAAAGTGAGTACACCCCTCACATTTTTGTAAATATTTTAATATATCTTTTCACGTGACAAAAATGAAGAAATGACACTTTGCTACAATGTAAAGTAGTGAGTGTACAGCTTGTATAAAATAACTCAACACACAGCCATTAATGTCTAAACCGCTGGCAACAAAAGTGAGTACACCCCTAAGTGGAAATGTCCAAATTGGGCCCAAAGTGTCAATATTTTGTGTGGCCACCTTTATTTTCCAGCACTAACTTAACCCTCCTGGGCATGGAGTTCACCAGAGCTTCACATGTTGCCACTGCAGTCCTCTTCCACTCCTCCATGACGACATCACGTAGTTGGTGGATGTTAGAGACCTTGCGCTCCTCCACCTTCTGTTTGAGGATGCCCCACAGATGCTCAATAGGGTTTAGTTCTGGAGACATGCTTGGCCAGTCCACCACCTTTACCCTCAGCTTCTTTAGCAAGGCAGTGGTTGTCTTGGAGGTGTGTTTGGGGTCGTTATCATGTTGCAATACTGCCCTGCGTCCCAGTCTCCGAAGTGAGGGGATCATGCTCTGCTTCAGTATGTCACAGTACACAGCACATGTTGGCATTCATGGTTCCCTCAATGAACTGTAGCTCCCCAGTGCCGGCAGCACTCATCCAGCCCCAGACCATGACACTCTCACCACCATGCTTGACTGTAGGCAAGACACACTTGTCTTTGTAGTCCTCACCTGGTTACCACCACACATGCTTGGCACCATCTGAACCAGATACGTTTATCCTGGTCTCATCAGACATGGTTCCAGTAATCCATGTCCTTAGTCTGCTTGTCTTCAGCAAACTGTTTGCGGGCTTTCTTGTGCAGGGCCGATCCTGGGCGGGTGCCTGGGGTGCAATGCACCCAGGCGCCGCAGAGTTGGGGGCGCCAAAGTGCTCCCTTCCCTCCTCTCCTTGTTTGTTTCTGATCTTCCCCCAGTTTATTCTTTTGTGTGCCTCCCCCCACTGGAGGCAGGGGGGGTTGTGTAACACAATCATGTAGCTGGGATCTTTTTCTCCCTGTCTCCAGTGTCCTCTCCCTCGCATGCTGCTGCAGCCCAGCGTGCACAGCGAAGGACACACAACACAGGAGAGCAGAGGAGAGAGGACAGAGCGGAGGGAAGATCCGCCCATCGCCCCGCCCAT
The DNA here is from genome assembly GCA_018402905.1 of Glandirana rugosa. Lineage (NCBI taxonomy): Eukaryota > Metazoa > Chordata > Amphibia > Anura > Ranidae > Glandirana > Glandirana rugosa. The sequence continues at coordinate 973,960 of BLSH010274036.1, forward strand.
CTAGGCACTGCTCAGAGCTGTGCCGGGCTCCAGGGTCCTGCTGCCACCCACCCAGCCTTCTCTCAGGGAGGGAAATTGTGGCAATTCTGGGGGTGCTTTGCCCCTAGGCCTGTGTTGTAACCAGGACCTGAGAGGAGGCAGAAGATCAGGGCCACCAGCTGACTGCCAGGAGGAGAGGTAAGTGAGCTGACACAGAGGCTTAGCAAAGTAAAGGGAGGGACTCTCTTCCGACCCACCCACCGTCGTCCTGGGACCTCGGGCCGTGTCGAGACTC
>BLSH010274036.1:989691-1010629 GCA_018402905.1 Glandirana rugosa
ATGACCTTGAAATTATGCCCCCCCCCCCCCGGAAAAAGTTCTGCGAACGCCCATGACCAAATGTATAACTTTTTGTGAAGATCTGCTCCCCTTCAATTCTAGGAGGGTCATATGGTGATACATTTGGTCTGCCTTGTCTAAAACAAACTCCTCATGTATTACTTTGAACATCCCTGAAGAAGAGCTTATTGGGTTTAATCTCGAAACGCGTTGAATGTTTCACAGTTCCTTCCCAACTTCAGGAGGTCCACCATCACACCATATGTCATGTGCCTAGTTTTTGTTCTGTCTTGTACTGTTTGTGTGGTCCAAGTTGTTGTATCACTGTCTGATATGTGCCAAATTTAGGCTTTTTTATCTTCACACAACTGTATTAATAAATATTTGAATTTTTTAATTCATGGTGTCTGAGTGTACCCTGTCCATGTATGCCTAAAGTCCCTTTCTTTGTAGGGTTTCAATTTTTCTTTTATACTTATGATAATGTTTAGGGCTAATAATGCTGGCCATATACAGCCGTGGCCAAAGGTTTTGAGAATGACACAAATATTAATTTTCACAAAGTCTGCTGCTTCAGTATTTTTAGATCTTTTGTCAGATGTTACTATGGTATACTGAAGTATAATTCACAAGTGTTTGATAAGTGTCAAAGACTTTTATTGACAATTACATTAAGTGTATGCAATTAAATATTTGCAGTGTTGACCCATCTTTTGCAAGACCTCTGCAATTTGCCCTGGCATGCTGTCAATCAACTTTTGGGTCACATCCTGGCTAATGGCAGCCCATTCTTGCATAATCAATGCAAGAATTTTGTCAGAGTGAGTTTGTCAGAATTCGTGGGGTTTTTGTTCACCCGCATCTTGAGGATTGATCACAAGTTCTCAATGGGATTAAGGTCTGGGGAATTTCTTGGCCATGGACCCAAAATGTTGATGCTTTGTTACCTAAGCCACTTAGTCATCACTTTTGCCTTATGGCAAGGTGCTCCATCATGCTGAAAAAGGCATTGTTCCTCACCAAACCGTTGTTTGATGGTTCAGAGAAGTTCCATTCTTTATTCATGGCTGTGTTCTTAGGCAAAATTGTGAGTGAGCTCACTGCCTTGGCTGGGAAACAACCCCACACATGAACGGTCTCAGGATGCTTTTCTGTTGGCATGACACAGGGCTGATGATAACGCTCACCTTTTTACTGCTCTGGACAAGGTTTTTACCGGATGCCCCAAACAATTGGAAAGAGGATTTAGAGAAAATGACTTTACCCCAGTCCTCAGCAGCCGAATCCCTGTTCCTTTTGCAGAATAGCAGTCTGTCCCTGATGTTTTTCCTGGAGAGAAGTGGCTTCTTTGTGGCCCTTCTTGACACCAGGCCATCCTCCAAAAGTCTATTCGCCTCCCTGTGCATGCAGATGTACTCACACCTGCTTGCTGCCATTCCTGAGCAAGCTCTGCACTGGCGGCGCCCCCATCCCACAGCTGAATCAATTGTAGGAGACGGCCCTCGCGCTTACTGGACTTTCATGGGCGCCCTGAAGCCTTCTTCACAAATGCAGTGGAAATGTTTTTTTAATGGGATTATGTTCATTTTGATGGCAAAGAGGGACTTTGCAATTAAATGCAATTCATCTGATCACTCTTCATAACATTCTGGAGTATATGCAAATTGCCATCATAAAAACGGAGGCAGTAGACTTTGTGATAGTTAATATTTGTGTCATTCTCAAAACTTTTGGCCACGGCTGTACAGTACGGCTTACATTTTAGTAGGAATCAGCTGAAATTCTTGCCATGGGTGGCGCTATGGACACGTAGCTTGACAAACTTTGATTTGAAAATTGAAGAAGCCATGTCGAAAATTCTCATCCAAACAGTGGCTACAGCCAATCAGATTTAGTCACTGTTTGGGTTACTCCTACAGCTGCTGCTCCAGCAGGTGTCAGAATACAATAGCTGGCATGGGAGATTTTTCCATCTACACTAAACAAGTGAGTTCTTTTGTTCAACCTGCAGGGCTACCCTTGGTCTTTGACAGTGCTAACTGGGTGGGCCATGCGCAGCTCTGGTCCTTTGTCACAAGTGACCTATTTGGAGTGCTTGCATAAGTTTATTTGCAATGGTCTCTACAAGGTAGGGTGGGATTGGTTTGGCTTTATAAAGGTTTTACGTTATCATTTTTAGCTTTACTCTCACCTAATATCCCAAGATAACTTTACAGTACATGTGGTGTAATATTCAATTTGAAGAACTTTCCATTGTGTTTTTCCAGGATCCTTCTAAAGCCTCGTACACGCGGGACGGCGATCGTATCCAACAAGTTGTACTAACGACCGTTGTATGCGATATTGATCGTTCGTATGCGCGATTAGAACAGCCGAACATATGACGGTCATACAAGGGGAGTTGTATGAGCAGACTAGAAAACTTGGTCGTACCAACAAGTGCTCATACGACCGTTGTATCGTGTGTACAGAGCAGTTGGTACAAAAAGTTGTATTGTGCAAAACATGCATGCTCAGAAGTCAGGAACGGCTGGATGCTAATTACATGCACCTGAACGTTCTTTCTGTGCTCATACGATCGTGTAGTGCAGTCAGTATGCAAGTTACATTATGCAACATACGATTTGCGACGATCGTACGTACGATTGTCGTCCCGTGTGTACGAGGCTTTAGTGTACACTTAAGTCCTTACACAAACATTTTGGATCTATTATCAGGGTGCTGGGCGTAATCCTAGACTCCGACCTTTCTTTCAGCCCCCATATCCAATCACTGGCTAAATCTTGCCGCCTCAGCCCCCGCAACATCTCAAAAATTCGCCCCTTCCTGACTAATGACGCCACAAAACAACTTATTCATTCTTTGGTTATCTCCCGCCTTGATTACTGCAACTCCCTCCTCATCGGCCTAGCGTTACACAGGCTATCCCCCCTTCAGTCTATCATGAATGCTGCTGCCAGACTTGTACACCTTACTAACCAATCCACGTCTGCTGCCCTGCTCTGCCAATCCCTTCACTGGCTTCCCCTACCCCACCGTATAAAATTCAAAATACTAACCACAACATACAAGGCCATCCACCACACTGCCCCCAGCTACATCGCTAATCTCATCCGCAGATATCACCCCAATCGTCCTCTACGCTCCTCCCAAGACCTCCTTCTCTCTACCTCCCTTGTTCCCTCCTCCCATGCTCGCCTACAGGACTTCTCCAGAGCTTCTCCCATCCTCTGGAACTCCCTGCCCCAGAACGTCCGGTCAGCCCTCACCCTGTCCGCCTTTAGGCGATCCTTGAAAACTCACTTATTCAGGGAAGCCTACCCCACCTCCACCTAAGACCAGTGCTTGAGCCAGCTCTATCAGATCATCCCCTGCAGCCATTACCTTTTGTACCACTTCCCCCTCCCTTTAGATTGTAAGCTCTATGAGCAGGGCCCTCCTATTCCTTTTGTATTGAACTGTATTGTAATTGTACTGTGTCCCTTCATTATTGTAAAGCGCTGCGCAAACTGTTGGCGCTATATAAATCCTGTGTAATAATAATAATTATAATTGACCAAACCCCATGATCCTTTTTGCTAGCTGTCTTCATAAGACCCTGCAGTGCATTTGCAAACTATTATAGGGTCTCGTGTCCGTTCTAGTACCAATTAATGGACTTCCTTGGAGATGGAAGATGCAAAGGCTTCTCCTAAAATGTCCTCCAAGAGCAGAGCTATTTTCCTAAAAAGGAGCGTGCTTCCAAAGTTGCAGGCAAAGGGTTCTCCATTCATTCCCTTTTAATGACCGTATAACCATACCTACACAGTAGGACTGAGGAACTTGGTGTAGTCTGGAGTGGTCTTCCACGGAGATACTGAACCCACTGAGCTGGTTTCAAGGGCTTTGCTACGGATGTTTACAGCCATGACACGTCAATAGTTGGAGTTGCCTTGGTAACAGAAGATCATCTGGTTTCCTGATGCCAAAATGTAGTGTGTAAGACAGACTTTCCAAAACCTCTTGAATAAGATTAAATAATCATTTTCCCAGCCTGTGCTTTTCGTGGTTCACGTAGCTTATTACTGTTTGCAAACTTTCAGAACAGTGGATATATTAGCTTACAGTTCCATGAACAAAAAAGCCCACATTTCTGTCTCCATGTTTCCAACTCCCATCACCGTCACTCTCTGTGTCGGTTACAACAATGGCTTCCACTGAGAGGGACCAAAAATGTCACATTAGCGCAAACCCAGGACATGCAGCTCTCCGCTGCTAAGCAACCAATATAGCAAACCTCTTCTGCCCTTCTACTAACAACACTTAAAGCGGTTGTAAACCCTCCTTGGTCATTTTTACCTACAGGTAAGCCTATAAGGCTTGCCTGTAGGTAAAATTAATATTTACTAAACGTGCACCGTTTAGGCGATATTCACCCCGCATGCAGCCAGTGACATCACTGGGGCATGCGCTCTGAAGGTCACTTAACTGAAGGAACTTCAGAATTTCTTGCAGGAACCGAGGGTGACGTCATCGCGGCCCTGGCCAGTCACACAGTCGGAGCGCACGGACCCGGAAGAAAGAACATGTCAGCCCTCTCAGACATTACAGTGCTGGAGGGCTTTGTTCCAAGGTGAGTATTTCATAATGTGCTAGTATGCATACTAGCACATTATGCCATTGCCTTGCAGATTTTTTTTTGCAACTTCTGCGGTTTACAACTGCTTTAAAAGCCCAACTCTGGGCTCTGCCACTGATCCCCTCCCCCCCAGGGGTCCCACACATCTATATTTTGCTTATTTTTTTTTAAAAGTCACATACATGTGAGGTGCGAATTGAAGCTTCTCTGTACGAAGATAAAATTGAGTCATTCAGCGGTTCCTTTCCATTGTAGCCGTGGATCAGCTGACCTGGGAGAGGGGGGAGGTGTAGTGAGGAGGGGAAGAGAATTCCTGTTCATGATGAAACACATCTGTGAATCAGATGCGTTCCCATTGAAGTTATGTGCCTGAAATTCACACCACACTGCACAGATAACGTACACTTTTTTGTGCAATGTGGAGTGCAGATGTAACACACATGTGTGAATCAGACCCATTAAGAAGAATACATTTTCAAATGTTCTGTGAATTGGATGCAGTGTAAACTGCATCCAATTCGCAATGGTGTGAACCCAGCCTCAGGCTGGACAGGGAATGCGCTGGCTCTTTTTCCTCTTGGAACCTTCTTAACCACTTCCGTACTGCCGGACGTCATATGACGTCCTTGGGTTTGAGTGGTGATATCTGAATGGTGCCTGCAGCTGCCATTTTTTTCAGCAGCTGATTCTGAACAAGATAAAAGTGGTCTTAGTGGCAGATTCACGTGATCACTTTTATCAGTGGTGGGAGAGGTGCCACCCCCCCCTCCCGCTACTTTCCGGTCATCTCCGCCGCTTACCGGACCCGCCGGCAGCAGCGGAGATGATCCGATCCGTCTCCCCCAGTGTCTGTGAGCCAAGTGAGCGGCTGAAGCCGCTCACTCGGCTCCATTACATGGCGGGGCGGAAATGACGTCAGCAGTCACGTCCGCCCTATGGTTTTAAAGGGCCCGTTTTTTTTTTTTGGGCTGTCATTTTTTTCAGATTTTTTTTTTTTTTTTTTTGCATTTAAGTGTAAATATGAGATCTGAGGTCTTTTTGGCCCCAGATCTCATATTTAAGAGGACCTGTCATGCTTTTTTCTATTACAAGGAATGTTTACATTTCTTGTAATAGGAATAAAAGTGATCACATTTTTTTAAAAAAAAAGAACAGTGTAAAAATAAAAAGTAAAAAGCAAAATAAATAATTAAAACATTTTTTTTAAAGCACTCTGTCCCTGCGAGCTCGCGCGCAGAAGCGAACACATATGTAAGTCTCACCCACATATGAAAATGGTGTTCAAACCACACATGTGAGGTATCGCCACGATCGTTAGAGGGAGAGCAACAATTCTAGCACTAGACCTCCTCTATAACGCAAAACTGCTAACCTTTAGAATTTTTTAAACGTCACCAATGGAGATTTTTAAGCTGCAAAGCTTGTCGCCATTCCGTGAGCGGGCGCAATTTTGAAGCATGACATGTTGGGTATCATTTTACTCGGCGTAACATTATCTTTCACAATATGGAAAAAAATTGGCCTAACTTTACTGTTTTCTTATTTTTTAACTAAAAAAACTGAATTTATTTTAAAAAAAAGTATGCTTGGAAGACCGCTGCGCAAATACGTTGTGACATAACGTTTTGCATTGACCGCCATTTTATTCTCTAGGGTGTTAGAAAAAAATATATAATGTTTGGGGGTTCTAAGTAATTTTATAGCAAAAAAAAATGTTTTTAACTCGTAAGCACAGAACCCAAAAAACAAGCTTGGTCTTGAAGTGGTTAAGCAGCAGGTAGTCCTCAGTGATTGCGAAAGCACCACTGACATATTACATTTTTTTAAACATTTATTTTTTTTTAACATTTATTTTCTTTTTTTACAATTTTTTTTTTTACATCCTGTCTTCAGAGTAGTTCAGTGTCATCATAGTGACACTGTACTACTTTGGGGGAGAGGGTGATCAGGCATGATCCCTGTTCAAGCAATAGTTTTATCTGTCATGAATGGCTTTCAGCTTGCTTACTATTGTGATCTGTGATTGGCTACAGCTAATCACATGGTACAGGGTGCTATGACTGGCCCAGGTACCATGTGATAGCTGTGGGCCAATCACAGCATCACAATAGTAAGCAAAACAGTCATGAATGGAAGACATACTGGTACGTTGCTAAGCCTGCAGCTTCCGCTCGCTAGCAATCTACTGTTAGTGGACAGAAATTGGTTAAATCTCTCAGAGAGAACTTCATTAAAATTAGTGCAAAAGAGAAATATTTAACAAAAAACGTTTAATAATATAAAAACATCTCACACACCAAATGGATGGTAAAATAATGGAAGCATGCAGCTCTGAAGCCTGCACCTTTAACATTGAAGTGTAACCTCTATATATTTTGCCTTTCTTAGTTTCTTTCTGCCCCCTCATCAACGTGCCAACTACTTTTTATTTTCATTGTATGCATTATTTGTGGAGTAGTGATGTCATCACTGAGTCTCTGTGCTTTATGCAATGCAGACAGATCATGGCTAGTGGGAGGGGCCATATGTACTTCCCCTTAGCCTTGATGCAAGCAGTGGGCTCTCTCTCGGGAGGAGTAATTTAAATATCAAAAGCTATGCTGGGTAGATATCAGTCTAGAGAATTGGGTGTTCCTAGATAGACCGTAATTGCATGAAGACCGTATTTGCATGCTGACCCTCCATGATTGAAAGAACTTAAAGTGGTTGTAAACTCTAGTAAAAAAAAAAGGCCTGCAAGACAAAGGCTTAATGAGCTAGTATGCATTATATACTAGCTCATTATGAAATACTTACCTTATAACGAAGCTGTTGCAGCAGTCCCCGCACACCACTGTGACCGGCAACATGCTTCCGGGTTCGCAAGCTCCGCTGCTGTGATTTGCTGGAGTCGCGATGACGTCACTCCCGGGCACGTGGGAGCTGTCGGTCACGGCACAGGTACTGAAGAAATGGCACCCTTGGGTCGTTTCTTTGGTGTGCATGTGCCGGAGACGGATGCAGTGAATATCTCCTAAACTGTGCAAGTTTAGGAGTTATTCCCATTACCTACAGGTAAGCCTTATTATAGGCTTACCTGTAGGTAAAAGTGGTTGTACAGAGTTTACAACCACTTTAAATCCAATGAACAAATGGGGCAGAATAGCTCAACTTTAGAGTAAGCATTTTTAGTATAGGTAGGTGAAATGCTGTACAACTTTGCAAGACTACAGGTAAGACTGGAGTTCAGTAATTAGTGAGCTCCAGTCTTACCTGTAGTCTTACCTGTAGTCTTGCGTAGTCAAAGTACATTATCCTGTCCTTACAGGGTCTTTAACCGACTAGTTCACTTATCTTCACAGTACAGCCCTGCAGTCCAATCATTCTTACAGGTATTTTCTGTATACAGGTGCAGTCTACTTTCTCCACTGCAGGTGGTGCTCAACTGTAGCAGTATTGCAGGAGAGGAAGCCAAGAAGAACAGGGTTCCTCTATGGTTTCCTGGTCAATGGGCGGGCTATCTAGTTGGATGCTGCTGGTCCCAGTGACTCTGGCAGCCATCTGAAGTCAGGTAGAGTCTAAGACCCTGGCTCCCGGGCTTGGCGCGCATTTGGCATGCAGGGATAGGTTCCAGACAAAAGGAAAGGGGCATGCCATCCTTCCTGGAAACCTCCCCATTTGGCCAAATTCCGCCCCAAGACAGACGCTGGCAGGACATCTAAGACCTGTTCTGCTACACACTGCTGTTATATACCATGATTGTTTCCTGTCTGGTGCCTTCCCCCTGGATTCTATATATTACAAATTCTGTTTTCTGCAACTAGACTGCAACTAGAGACTGAGTGTTCTCTGCCGCTGCACCACGCTGCCCTCCCCACATGTCCCTCACCCACTCATTCAAGGAGAAACAGAAGACTGATGAGCCCATCCTGCTAGTGCTTTGCTGTCTTTCCTCCTATCCGCATGCTTCTTGCTGGCACAATTAGCTCTGCTGTTCAGCTTTAGACCCTCTAATGTTGGTGCATTAATGTCACCACCCCTTTTTCTTCCAAAGCTAGAAGACTTTCAGAAGTATTTTTTAAAATTCCCTAATTCTCTAAATGTGGGGAGCCATCATGGATTAGTCAACAGGCACTAGAGCAGAAACTGAGAATTGATCTCTGACTGGGAACACAGACAGCAATAAAATTGTAAGAACTGATTGTACCTAAAACTAGAAAGAACAAATTGGCTGCAGTTCCACATTAATATATGCAAGATAATTAACAGATTAATGTATGATGTTAAAGCAACATAAGTGTTCCACCACTCCACTCCGCTCCCACTTGTCCCTATAACCTCCCTGCTGGAGGTGCTGGTCCAGTTCACAGCCGAGATGATTAAGTACTCTTTAGCATGAAACACATTAGTGTATGTGTCTGTCTTTGTGGAGCTGTGATCATGTTTTTATGATGGATTTCTACATGATGTTTTTGGAACCTTTGCATAGTAGAGTGCAGTCATCCATTCTTTTCTGCTATGGCGTTAAAGCTTAAAACATTGTTGCTAAAACCAATATCAGGAATAAAGCTGCACCTGAACTCCTATATTCACCTCTTCTGCGATTTCTGGCCTCTCAATCAGGGCCGAATTAATATAGGAGCTATTGGAGCTGCAGCTCCAGGCACCTACCTTAAAATAGGCCCACCGCTGTGGTGCAAGTGAGTCACTAATGCTGCCCAGTCCTGCTCTGTGTGCTGTGTGCACATGATTGATATGTAAATTGAGGCGGCATTGATATGTAAATTGGGTTGCATTGATATGTAAATTGATTATTTGAACGGACAGGTGTACGGAGAGGAGGTAGATAAAGATGCAGAGATTAGCAGAGAGGTAGGGAAGTGTCATACCCTGCCCTGTTACATGCTTGGTAAGCGTAAGGCTCCATTGACATCATGCAGATCTGACAGAATGTGCATGTCCCCATGCATCGCATGTAGGACAGCCCCTCCCACTCTTACCGTAATGTGGCCCCACCCACAGTTTGCCATGGTGCGCATTACTATCAATACTACACTACTAAAACTACCCAAAGGCACCCTCTCTCTTTCTCTCACCCCCCCACCCCTTCAAAATTAATTTATTTAAATATTTAATTTGTTTTAACAAAAATCTTTCAAATTATAACATTCAATATCAGGTTACATGGAAGTGATGTATGTGGATTTGTACTGAAGTAGAATAAACCTTTAGGCTGGGTTCTCACTGATGTGGCCGCGGGTCACAGCAGGGAGTCCGGTGCGTCCCTGTTCACCGATTCAGGTGTGAATAAGGTCCAAATTTTTGCCTGAATTCACACCTGGAACGGATCCAAAGACGCACAGGACCCTCTTCCAATGTAGACTGCGGCTGCCCCGGAGCTGTGTGAACCGACTCCATTGAGAGACGATCACACTCGCTTGTCATGCGAATTGGATGCGGAGAAACCCGTATCTAGATCACATCCGTGTGAACCCTGCCTTAACCACTCCTTTGTACTCATGTATTTAGGGAACATTGATTTGCAAAACCAACAATCTTTAATGGTGGCATTTATTGCACAGGATGCTATGATGGATTTTGTGGATGACATCTAGAGATCTGCCATAGATATTGTGATGTTAAGAGCTTTGACCATCCAAATACAAAGGTAGTGTAAAACGCAGAGATATAGATCATGGAGTGGTTGAAGAATCATGCTAAATGTTCTTACAATGATTTACTTCATGTGCTTTGAATGGAAGGCTAGACGCATTGATTGAGTCATGTCACAAGTGCTTAAGGGTGCTTTCAAAAAGGTTTTTATAATACAAAAGGTTGCTATAAATATTGAGTATTTTAATGGCTTCACATACATTTTAATTAGTCAGTTCACACATTGTTTTTTCATACATACCATACGTAATCGCTCACATGAACAAATGTTCATGACAACGAAAGTTATACTTACAGATGAAATTTGAAGTACATGCATCTTACAATAAGTGATTTTTTTTCCCAACCAGGAAACACATTCATGGTTAGAATTTTGTTTATTCATATAAGAAACGATAAAGATTTTTTTAAACTTCTCCTTTTTTTTTCGGCTTGCTATGGTCAAAAATTATCTATACAATATTTGCTTATTCTAGAGTTCAGCAATTGACCAGGATATTGACATTCCTGGAAGTGTCTGTTTCTAAAGACAACGTGTCTTCACTGCAGAAGTGGTTGCTGGCACGGGCTGCAAGAGAGGAGCGCTACACCCAAAGGGGCTGCTGGTATTAACTGGTTCTTCCCCAAAGCAAGCACCAGTCCATTCACACCAACTCCAATAACACAGTCTAGGGGTGGTCTTTTTAAGATTTATTGCTGAAGAAACTTTAACAGGAGAGCGGTTAGTGCATGGGATGCCCAAAATGAACAGTACTTAACAATTAGAGGACAGTCTTCTTAAGTATTTGTGGGTGTTGGCCCCAGTTGCCTCACAGCTGGGGACCATGAGGCAGTTTTCTGAGCAGTCTAAGACCCACAGCTGAAGACCCTGAGGCCAGTCTCTTAGGCATCTGGTTACCTTGTGCTAATGCCCAACTGCTGGTACCCAGTGCAATTCTCAGAACACTCAGTCACAGATTAATTTAGGGTCTTTAATCAAAAGTCCCCAGGACATCTTCCAGCTTCTTCCGGACACAGTCCAGTGAGTGAGACAGTCTGTCTACAGACCAAATCCTTTGTGGTGAGGTCCTGCTATCAGCTTCTAGGAAGATCCATCCCTGCCGTCAGTCCATGGGCTGCCTGAGTGAGGGCAGCGGCCCCTCAGGCTCTGGTACCCTCCTGTGGAGAGAGAACCCAGCTGTCCAGAGCTTCAGAATATTTATCACCTGTCCAGCCCTGTTCTGAACACTCCGCTCCGGGGATTGGTAGGAGCATGAAAAATATTCAGGCTGGTCATTTGCATCTACTTTCCTAAGCTCTGGAAGCTTCTTCCAGAGGCAGGGGGAAGCAATCAAACACTAGCCTGTGAAACCCTGAACGATCATTGCTCCCTTGATTACAGAAGGAACCAAAAACTTAATTTTGCCTAGCAGACTACGCTAGGAGGGTGCTACATATGTAAGCTCTTTTCTAAATATGCTGCTTTATTTAGATACAGTGACAAGAAAAAGTATGTAAACCCCTTAAAATGAGCTGGTTTTCTGTAGTAATTTGCTGTAAAATGTGATTTGATCCTCATCTAAGTCACAACAATAGACAAACACAATGTGCTTAAGCTGATAACACACAAACAATTCTAATTTCTCTGGCCTTTATTGAATACACTCATTGAACATTCACAGAGATTGAGGAAAAAGTAAGTGAATTCTTGGAGTTAATTGCTGGCCGAACCTCCTTTGGCAGCAATGACTTCATGCAAGCGCTTTCGGTAGCTCTGGATCAGACCTGCACAATGTTCAGGAGGAATCTTTGACCATTACTCTTTACAAAACTGCTTCAGCTCAGTCACATTTGTAGGATGTCTGGTGTGAATGGCTCTCTTGAGGTCATTCCACAGCATCCCTATGGGGTTAAGGTCTTGGCTTTAATTGGGCCACCCCAAAAGCGGCATTTTCTTTTTCTGAAGCCAGTCTGTGTTGAATGTACTTCGATGCTTAGGGTCCTTGTCCTTCTGCATCACCCATCTTCTAAGCTTCAGCTGACGACAGCCACTCTGACATTTTCTGGTAGGATATTTTGGTAAACTTGGGAATCATTTTCCCCTTGGTGATGGCAAGTGGTCCAGGCCCTGAGGCAGCGAAATAAGCCCAAATCATAATGTTCCCTCCACCTTATTCACCATTGGAATAATGTTTTGATGTTAGTAAGCTGTGCTCTTTTTGTGCCATACATAGTGCTGAGCACTCTTGCTGAACAATTCATCTTTTATTTCATCAGTCCACAAAACATTTTCCTAGTAGCATTGCGGTTTGCCAGGGTGCTCTTGGGCAAACTTGAGGCGCACAGCAATTTTTTTTTTGAAGATCAGCGGTTTCCTCTGTTGTGTTCTGCCATGGACACCCTGCCCGTTCAAAGACCTATGTATGGTAGACTCAAGAACAGGGATGTTTGCCAGTTCCAGTGATGTCTTCAAGCCTTTAGCTATTATTCATGAGTTCTTCTTTGCCTCATTCTGTGCTGTGCCTTGGGAGTCATCTTGACTGGGAACCCACTTCTAGGAAGAGTAGCCACAGTACTAAACCATCTCAATGCATAGACAGTTTGTTCAAAGACCTATGTATGGTAGACTCATGAACAGGGATGTTTGCCAGTTCCAGTGATGTCTTCAAGCCTTTAGCTATTATTCATGAGTTCTTCTTTGCCTCATTCTGTGCTGTGCCTTGGGAGTCATATTGGCTGGGAACCCACTTCTAGGAAGAGTAGCCACAATACTAAACCATCTCAATTCATAGACAGTTTGTCTAACTGATAAATGCCTAAACACTTGAGATTGGTTTGTATCCCTCTCCAGCCTAATTCAGATCAACTACTCTTGATCATATGTCTTAAAAGAGCTCTTTTTTTTGGGAGGCATGGCTCACATCAGCTGATGCTTCTTATGAACAGCAATCTTAAGATATTTGAGTGTCTTTTATCAAGCAAAACTGCTTTACTCTATGAGTTGACTTACTTTTCACTATGAATGTTTAATGGGTGTATTCAATAAAGACACAATATTAGAATTGTTTGTGTATTCTGATGGCAGGGAAGTCTCCCCACTGTCAGAATACAAAGGGCCTTTAAGGGACTGATTTTTATGAACAGTAAGAGTAAGGGAGGGTTATAACCCCCTATAAGGTTTGTTTTTGCCATCTGTGTCCAATTTACGAGATTTCCCTTCACTTTCTGTCCCTTTGCCAAAACCTGGAGTAAGAGAAAATCCTTCTAAAGTGAGGGAATCCCTTGTTGTCACCAGGGTCACCAGAACTAGTGTTCCCACTCGAAGATTTCCGTTCTCTGAATGTTCTGGGGACAACCTAAAATTTGGGATTTTCTTTTACTTTCACTTTTGGTGATGACGGTAAACGGCAAATAAAGAGGGTGCATCTCCCTAACAGGGGCACAGGCAGCAGTAAAAACGGACAGGTGTTCTAACCCCTCTTCCCTCTATCCAAAACTAAAATAATAAAGTTTTGCCTGTAGTTGTTCCTTAAGCCTATTATGTGCAAAGTTGGTTAGCCAAATTAAAATAAAATGGGAACCCGGGGTAAAATGAAATTGTCTTTGCTACTATAATTCCTTATATATAAAACAATCTTGGATAAAAATCACAGCTTTAAAGGAGAAGTAGAGCCAGAGCTTGTTTGGCAGTACTTCTGTAGATCACAGGATTGCAGTTCATTCTGTACTTCTGTGGCCCGTTTTCAGCTGACGGTCACCAGCTCTCTGCTCATGGAGCTCCGGGAACTGAGTGATCGGCGGTGTTTGATCGCTTGGTTCTAAGTCTTAGAGCCAGCGGTGGCTAGATGCTGCATTGCACCGATGCTGCACCCATCTACGTAAGTATGAGTAAAAAAAAAACAGAACTTTTCTTTTAAGCATAACGGAAATGAGTAGGTGTTTGCAAACAGTGCTCGTGTTATACTTTCGATGCACCAGTTATTTATATAACGTATAACTTAATCAGAGTCCACTGATTTACAATTCCTGGTGATCTGGCCAGTAACACATCTCCTTTGTTAGAGCGCCCCCCAGGGGCACCTTTGGACAGCAGCATTATCAGTCTTGGGGGGGGGGGGGGTAGTGTTAGATGGCCTAACAGAGCCTCTTCCATCCTCTGGAACTCTCTACCTCAATCTATCTGGCTATCTCCTACTCTGCCTTCAGGCGATCCCTGAAAACTCATCTCTTCAGAGAAGCCTTTTACTCCTCCAACTAATCTTTTATCACTTCCATCAGCTCATTCCCCACAGTTACAACCTTTTGTACCACTTGCCCCACCCTATTACATTGTAATCTCTTCTGAGCAGGGCCTTCTTAACCCTCTTGTATTTTGTTGTATTGTAACTGTACTGTCTCCCTTTTATATTGTAAATCGATGCGTAAACTGTTGGCGCTATATAAATCCTATATAATAATAATAAAAAATATTAAAAATGAATGAATTAATTATAGGAGAAGTATGACCTGAGCTCGTTTGGCCATACTTCTCCTATGGATCACAGGAGTGCAATGCGTTTTGCACTTCTGTGACCCGTTTTCAGCAGAGAGCGGATTAAAGTCCGCTCTCTGCTGGTGTCACGGGAGTCGGGACAGGTACCGCGTCTTCACAACTCCGGGAGTCGGGATCCGCCAGGTGCCTGGGCTGACAGCCGTCTCAGCCACTCAGCGAGCCGCCGCCGATCCCCGCCCCTCCACAGCTCAGCACTCCAGTGAGCGTGGAGGAGCAGAGAGGAGAGCTGCTGAGTGACAATCGGCAGCTCTCCGCTCTGGGATCAGTGAGAACCGAGCCATCGGCGGCGTCTGATGCCTCGGTTCTCAGTGTACAGTTGCTGGGGGACAGATGCAGTAATGGACCGATGCTGCATCCATCTAGGCAAGTACAAATCTGAAAAAAAAAACCATACTCTTTTAAAGCTGACCATTGTAAGCACTCCTCTCAGTGGTAAATGGTTTGTCTCAAACCACTAAACTGTTACATCTGCAGGAGAGCTTGTTCAGTTGAAAAACAACAGACTTGCTGGCCAGATCCCCAGATGAACATAAAGGAAAGAGGTAGGAATAGAGGTGATATCATGGAGTCGCAGGTACAGGTCTCAACTGATTTATACAGGTTTAAGTGGAATCACTGTTGACTTTTTCACTTGAATTATGGAGACATCCAGCATCCTGGCATATCCTATGTTTTGGCTGTTACTGGATTAACTTTTTGCTGCTGAAAAAAGTGAAAACATATTCAGCCATCACATCTAAGAATTGGTAAGCTGCAATTGAAAAAAAGGTTTGCGTTTGGGTTTACTATTGCTTTAAAGCAGTGGTTCTCAACTCCGGTCCTCGGGACCCCCCAACAGGCCAGGTTTGCAGGATAACTGAAATACATCACAGGTGATATAATTTGCTGCTCAGTGATTGCAGTATTCTAGTCTGCATCTCCCCAAGGTAATACTTAAAATCTGGCCTGTCGGTGGGTCCCGAGGACCGGAGTTGAGAACCACTGCTTTAAAGGGTCAGTCCATTCAAAAGGGATATGTTAGTTTTAGATGGAGCCTGGTGAGTTGTCTTCTTATTCGTCTTGAATATTCCATCAACACCATCTCCCTGCCATCGTCCCTGTCCACCTGGGTGGTTTGCATCTTCCCACCCACCTTTATGTGTTCCAGCATTCTCCGTAATATAAATAACAAATCAAACATGGGCAATTGGACCCCCTCGGTTGCTACAGCAGGTACCATGAACTCAAGCACGAGGTTCTCCTCTATACCGTCCAAGAGAGATGTAAGGAATTGGCAAATGGTTGACCTCTCTAGCATCTACCGCCAACTGAAAATATCAGTTAGAGATGGGCTAACCCTTTAAACAAGACAACATCAGACTGGCACTTGTTCTGCGTTTTATCTCCCAGCAGGACATCCATTGAGGGATGCGAGGTCTCCTAGATCTCCAAGCACTTCATTCCCCAGTTCTGCAAGGTACTGGCGTATTAACTGCCTTGTTGCCAGGGGACTTCACACTGCAGAGAGGTGTGCTGCTGAAATTACTGGCAATGAGAACGTTAAGCTCCACTGCAGAAGCAGGAGGGGGAAAAAAATAAGATTTCAGCAAATGGCACAAGAAGATAACATGCTCTATACTTCTCCTCTGACGCTGGATGTTGTTTACCGTTGCCAACTATTGAATGACTGGTAGCGTTTGGTGGGGGGGATAAAGTGAAAGATTTGAAGAATCTCTAAGGGAGAAATGGGGGGGGGGGGGGGGCGGGAGAAAGGATTTGAAAAGGGAAGGAGGGGCAAGGATGGAGAGAGGGAGAGACAAGCGAAAAGGCGAAGATTGTCTATAAAAGAAGGGGGTAACCTCGCTGGCGCTGAATGACAGGGAGGTGATCTAGATGCTCCTCTCTCATTAAACATTCCTATGAGAATCAGGCTGAGCGAGAGGGACAGAGAAGAGACGGCTGCTAGGACCAGACCGCAGGAGCGATGCTGGGGCTGCTCTGGTATCCTTTCTACATTAGGAAATGGATAGAAGGAAAATACAATGGTTGTTGTTTGTGCATTGGGTGAGACGGGGAGACAAATTGTGGTATTGGGGTGGGGGGGGGCAGGCACTGCAGGCCTGGGGCTCAGGTAGAGGTGATGTCATGGAGTCACAGGTACAGTCCTGATTTATACAGGTTCCAGAAGATACACTTTTGCTACCTTTTTAACTTGGATTATAGAGACATCCAGCACAGTGGCATGCCCTATGCTCTGGCCATTACTGTATTAACTCTTTTGCTGCTGAAAAAAGAAAAATGAGCAATGGTTGCAGGAATGATATTTCACGTAGAACATCTGCGCTATTGGCCCAGCTTTCCTCCCTTTTGCTACAATTCAGATAGCGACGTTACAGAGAACCGTAACACAGCCAACATCTGCATCTTGCCCCCCTGCTTGAGTTGATTACTCATCCAATCCTGCTGCTAAACTAGGCTGCGGAGGTATTTGTAGGGCAGAAATTAGAACTGAGGTTCACAGGAGCAGTAAAAATATCTCTATAAATCTTTATTAAATACCCCCCCTCCCCCCCTCCAAGTCAGCCTGTCTTGGTGGAAGTGATCTCTGGATGAGATTGCAGACGTTTCCAGGAGCAATTATATGCTTTGCGCTAGCTGAGTGATGGTGGCAGGAGCAGTCAGTGGTTAAAATTCTGTGAATGTCTGTGTGACTTCATGTCTGCTCTGTATGACCGGGGAAGAAGAGTTTTATTTGGAAATTGTGCATGGTTTATAGCTGTAAGTGGGAGGTTTATGCTTTGCGAGTGGGAAGTTTTTGTTCCTGCAGGTAAATATCTACCTATAGAGGCTTTGTATTCATAAGACCTCCATTCTTCTGATTTCATATATCGGTTGCCCATCATGATGATGTCTTTTAATTTGTCTTTGAAGAAAGTTAACATGAATTCTCTATGCAGGAAAATTTTATGATGTGGGAAATGTGTGCCCTGATATTGCACAGTGGTTATGTCCTAATGTCTGTGAGTGAGGAAGACGTATCCTTATGTCTGTGAGTGAGGAAGACGTGTCCTTATGTCTGTGGGTGAGGAAGACGTATCCTTATGTCTGTGGGTGAGGAAGACTTGTCCTTATGTCTGTGAGTGAAGAAGACGTATCCTTATGTCTGTGGGTGAGGAAGACGTGTCCTTATGTCTGTGGGTGAGGAAGACGTGTCCTTATGTCTGTGAGTGAGTAAGACTTGTCCTTATGTCTGTGGGTGAGTAAGACTTGTCCTTATGTCTGTGAGTGAGGAAGACGTATCCTTATGTCTGTGGGTGAGGAAGACGTGTCCTTATGTCTGTGGGTGAGGAAGACGTGTCCTTATGTCTGTGGGTGAGGAAGACTTGTCCTTATGTCTGTGGGTGAGGAAGACGTGTCCTTATGTCTGTGGGTGAGGAAGACTTGTCCTTATGTCTGTGGGTGAGGAAGACGTGTCCTTATGTTTGTGAGTGAGGAAGACTTGTCCTTATGTCTGTGGGTGAGGAAGACGTGTCCTTATGTCTGTGGGTGAGGAAGACTTGTCCTTATGTCTGTGGGTGAGGAAGACTTGTCCTTATGTCTGTGGGTGAGGAAGACTTGTCCTTATGTCTGTGGGTGAGGAAGACGTGTCCTTATGTCTGTGGGTGAGGAAGACGTGTCCTTATGTCTGTGGGTGAGGAAGACTTGTTCTTATGTCTGTGGGTGAGGAAGGCTTGTCCTTATGTCTGTGGGTGAGGAAGACTTGTCCTTATGTCTGTGGGTGAGGAAGACTTGTCCTTATGTCTGTGGGTGAGGAAGACTTGTCCTTATGTCTGTGGGTGAGGAAGACGTGTCCTTATGTCTGTGGGTGAGGAAGACATGTGTCCTGATGTGAGTGAGGAAGATGTGTCCTGTTGTTCGTGAGTGTGAAAGGTGTGTTATGATGTCTGTGAGTGAGGAAGATGTGTCCCCTGATATCTCTGAATGTGGAAGACGTGTCCTTATGTCTGTGAGTGATAAAGATGTGTCCAGATGTGTGTGTGGAAGACGTGTCCTGATGTTTGCGAGTGAGGAAGACATGTTTCCGGATGTCTATGAGTAAAGACATGTCCTGATATCTGTAAGTGATAGAGACATATGCCCTAATGTCTGGAATGAGGAAGTTGTGTCCTGATGTCTGTGAGTGATGAAGACATGTCTAGATGTGTGTATAGAAGATGTGTCCTTATGTTTGTGAGTGAGGAAGACGTGTCCTTATGTCTAATAGTGAGGAAAATGTGTCCTGATGTGAGTGAGGAAGATGTGTCCTGATGTTAGTGAGTGTGAAGGGTGTGTTGTGATGTCTGTGAGTGAGGAAGAGTGTCCCCTGATATCTCTGAGTGTGGAAGATGTGTCCCCTGATATCTCTGAGTGTGGAAGATGTGTCCCCTGATATCTCTGAGTGTGGAAGACGTGTCCCCTGATATCTCTGAGTGTGGAAGACGTGTCCTTATGTCTGTGAGTGATAAAGATGTGTCCTGATATTTGTGTGTGAGGAAGACATGTTTCCAAATATCTATGAGTAAAGACATGTCCTGATATCAGTGAGTGATAGAGACATATGCCCTAATGTCTGGAATGAGGAAGTTGTGTCCGGATATCTGTCAGTGATGAAGACATGTGTCCTGATGTATGTGAGTGATGAAGATGTGTTCTGATGTTTATGAGGTTTGGAGACATGTATCCTGATGTCTGTGAGGTTGGAAGAAATGTGTCCTAATGTATGTGAGTGATGAAGACATGTATTCTGATGTATGTGAAGTATGAAGACGTGTCCTGATGTTGTGGGCTTGGAAGACGTGTCCTGATGTATGAGGAAGATGTGTGTTCTGATGTCTAAGCGAGGAAGACAGGTTTATGGATTTGTTAGTGAGTGGTGAAGTTGTGTGAGGATGTGTGTGTCCTTTTGTCTCTAAATGAGGAAGACGTGTCCTGATGTCTGTGAGTGATGAAGATACAGTATGTGTCCTGACGTCTGGAGCGATGAAGATGTGACCTGATGTCTGTGAGTGATGAAGACACCGATGTCTGTGTATGTAGGAGCTCTGTGGTCTGATCACTGTGTATGTGGGAGCTTTGTGGTCTGATCACTGTGTATGTGGGAGCTTTGTGGTCTGATCTCTGTGTATGTGGGAGCTATGTGGTCTGATCACTGTGTATGTAGGAGCTCTGTGGTCTGATCACTGTGTATGTGGGAGCTATGTGGTCTGATCACTGTGTATGTGGGAGCTCTGTGGTCAGATCTCTGTGTGTGTGGGAGCTCGGTGGTCTGATCTCTGTGTATGTGGGAGCTTTGTGGTCTGATCACTGTGTATGTGGGTGCTCGGTGGTTTGATCTCTGTGTATGTAGGAGTTCTGTGGTCTGTTCTCTGTGTATGTGGGTGCTCGGTGGTCTGATCGTTGTGTATGTAGGAGCTCTGTGGTCTGATCTCTGTGTATGTGGGTGCTCGGTGGTCTGATCTCTGTGTATGTGGGTGCTCGGTGGTCTGATCTCTGTGTATGTGGGGGTTCTGTGATCTGATCACTGTGTATGTGGGAGCTCGATGGTCTGATCTCTGTGTATGTGGGAGCTTTGTGCTCTGATCACTGTGTATGTAGGAACTCTGTGGTCTGATCTCTGTGTATGTGGGTGCTCGGTGGTCTGATCTCTGTGTATGTGGGTGCTCGGTGGTCTGATCTCTGTGTATGTGGGAGCTTTGTGGTATGATCACTGTGTATGTGGGTGCTCGGTGGTTTGATCTCTGTGTATGTAGGAGCTCTGTGGTCTGTTCTCTGTGTATGTGAGTGCTCGGTGGTCTGATCTCTGTGTATGTGGGAGCTCTGTGGTCTGATCATTGTGTATGTAGGAGCTCGGTGGTCTGATCTCTGTGTATGTGGGAGCTTTGTGGTCTGATCACTGTGTATGTAGGAACTCTGTGGTCTGATCTTGGTGTATGTGTCACTAGTATGGTGTTTCGAGGGTGTATGTGTCTCTAGTCTGGTGGCTCGTGGGTGTATGTGTCTCTAGTCTGGTGGCTCGTGGGTGTATGTGTCTCTAGTCTGGTGTCTCAAGGATGTATGTGTCACTAGTCTCGTGTTTCGAGGGTGTATGTGTCTCTAGTCTGGTAGCTCGAGGGTGTATG
>BLSH010274036.1:1011086-1052549 GCA_018402905.1 Glandirana rugosa
TCTGTGTATGTGGGGGTTCTGTGATCTGATCACTGTGTATGTGGGAGCTCGGTGGTCTGATCTCTGTGTATGTGGGAGCTTTGTGGTCTGATCACTGTGTATGTAGGAACTCTGTGGTCTGATCTTTGTTTATGTGGGTGCTCGGTGGTCTGATCTCTGTGTATGTAGGAGCTCTGTGGTCTGATCACTGTGTATGTGGGAGCTCTGTGGTCTTATCATTGTGTATGTAGGAGCTCTGTGGTCTGATCTCTGTGTATGTGGGTGCTCGGTGGTCTGATCTCTGTGTATGTGGGTGCTCGGTGGTCTGATGTCTGTGTATGTGGGAGCTTTGTGGTCTGTTCTCTGTGTATGTGGGAGCTTTGTGGTCTGATCACTGTGTATGTGGGTGCTCGGTGGTCTGCTCTCTGTGTATGTGGGTGCTCTGTGGTCTGTTCTCTGTGTATGTGGGAGCTTTGTGGTCTGATCACTGTGTATGTGGGTGCTCGGTGGTCTGATGTCTGTGTATGTGGGAGCTTTGTGGTCTGTTCTCTGTGTATGTGGGAGCTTTGTGGTCTGATCACTGTGTATGTGGGTGCTCGGTGGTCTGCTCTCTGTGTATGTGGGTGCTCTGTGGTCTGTTCTCTGTGTATGTGGGAGCTTTGTGGTCTGCTCTCTGTGTATGTGGGTGCTCTGTGGTCTGTTCTCTGTGTATGTGGGAGCTTTGTGGTCTGCTCTCTGTGTATGTGGGTGGTCGGTGGTCTGATCTCTGTGTATGTGGGTGCTCGGTGGTCTGATCTCTCTTTATGTGGGAGCTCTATGGCCCGATCTCTGTCTATGTCTCTGTCTATGTACAATCAATGTGGTGTCATCTTGGAGTTGACTTACTAAAACTAGAAAGTGTAAAATATGATGAAAAAAAACCTGGAAGCTGATTGGTTTGTATGCAGAGCTGTGTGCGGGGGGCTGCGTGGGGAGCTGCATACTGAAGATTTTTTCCCTTCATGCATAAAATACATGAAGGTAAAAAACCATCGGCCTTCACAACTACTTTAAATCACAGTTTATTGGTTGAACTCGATGGACTTGTGTTTTTTTCATCCAGACTAACTATGTAACAGAGGAAAATGTAGAAATACTAGTGCATACATTTAAGTCTGGCCCCTCCAGACTCCACAATACAACAGGGGATGTTCCAGCTCAGTGTACCAGCAAATCTGAATACATATGGGTATCGAAAACTGCATTCATAGGCAGGTTTGTTCCATTGTTTACGCACAGTCTGTAAAATTGCAGGCTGATGCAAGCTACCCAAGTCAATAAAGAACATTATATATAAATTAAAAATTATTTATACAGTATTGATTTTTTTTCTCACATTTTTTTAGGCCAACTAGAATGTTCTAGGCATATGTTATTTGAGTTTCTAACTAATATGTTTTATTGCCCTCCAAAACATATATACAGTATATATATATATATATATATAAAACCACTTTAGGAAAAGTAACTGATTCACTTTATTGGCGGCAAAGCCTTGCACCACTTACCTTCTACAAGGACTCCTGCTGTGTCCTGTGTGTGACTACTGGAGACCAGAGATAAAGCTGGGCATGGGGGAAGGTGACTCTTCCCCCTGCCTATGACAATAATACAGTGCACAGTGCATAAGCAGCCAATGGCCCTGAGCGCTATCAGAAGAAATATACATACACTATATTGCCAAAAGTATTGGGACGCCTGCCTTTCCACGGACATGACCTTTAATGGCATCCCAGTCTAAAGCTGGGTACACACGATCAGATTATTGGACAAATTTTCATCCGTTTTTTTGGATGCTACTTTCATATTGAACCAGAAGAGGTTGCTAAATGTCGAAAAGTTCTCGTAGGACAAAATGCAACATCAGATGTAACGTAATGTGTTGAATAGTTTTGTATGTGTTCTTTCGTTTCTGAGCATGCGTAGTCTTGTCTAAACTGTACTAATTAAACGAAAATCAGACGTTGTGTTCAAAAAACTACAAAAATTTTCGAGCCTGCACATCAGTTTTTGCCATCCGAAAATCAAAATTGCCTGTTGAAAGCACCATACCAACGATCAGAAAATTGGCAGATCGTTCGTTGGACGAAGTTATTCTTCAGATTTTGTGATCGCGTGTAAGGGCCTTTAGTCTGTAGGGTTCAATATTGAGTTGGCCCAACCTTTGCAGCTATAACAGCTTCAACTCTTCTGGGAAGGCTGTCCACAAGGTTTAGGAGTGTCTATGGGAATGTTTGACCGTTCTTCCAGGAGCACATTTGTGAGGTCAAATACTGATGTTGTCTATATTCCTATAGCACACCTTCCTGGCAAAAAAGGAAGCGCCCTGCAAGTGTACATATTCGCCAACACACCATGGATCTTCGTCCAAAGGTTTTTTATTGTAGAAAGATCACATCACAGAAAAATGTGCTTTGGACGAAGATCTATGGTGTGCTGGCGAATATGTACACAGGCACTGATGTTGGATAAGAAGGCCTGTCTCGCAGTCTCCGCTCTAATTCATCCCGAAGGTGTTTTATCGGGTTGAGGTCAGGACTCTGCGCAGGCCAGTCAAGTTCCTCCACTCCAAACTCGCTCATCCATGTCTTTATGGACCTTTATTTGTGCACTGGTGTGCAGTCATGTTCTAACAGGAGAGGGCCATCCCCAAACTGTTCCCACAAAGTTGGGAGCATGAAATTGTCCAAAATGTCTTGGTATGCTGACGCCTTAAGAGTTCCCTTCACTGGAACTAAGGGGCCAAGCCCAACCCCTGAAAAACAAACCCACACCATAATCCCCCCTCCACCAAATAATTTGGAGGAGTAGCCCAATACTTTGGCAATATAGTATGGATGACCGAGTTTGGGGTGGAGGAACTTGACTGGCCTTCTCAGAGTCCTGACCTCAACTCAATAGAACACCTGATGAATTCGACTGGAGACTGCGAGCCAGGCCTTCTCGTCCAACATCAGTGCCTGACCTCACAAATGCGCTTCTGGAAGAATGGTCAAACATTCCCATGGACACACTCCTAAACCTTGTGGACAGCCTTCCCAGAAGACCTGAAGCTGTTATAGCTGCAAAGGGTGGGCCAACTCAATATTGAACCCTACGGACTAAGATTGGCATGCCATTAAAGTTCATGTGTGTGTAAAGGCAGGCGTCCCAATATGTTTGGCAACATAGTGTAATTTTGTATAGGTTTTGGCATTATAAATAGGTAGAAACTTTTAAGAGGAGTTTTACGGGGCCCCATCAGTTAATTGGCACGCGGTTATCTTTTTGGGGCAAGGAAGCTCAATGTTGTATACTCATGTGTATGTAAATAAAGGCTCAGCATTCAGGGCATAGCAACAAGTTTGCTTTAAACGCCACCCGATCCATGTTATTATATACTTACCTTTTCTTCACTCCACCACCAGTCTGTTTAGTGTCAGAAACAAAGTAAATGCATGGTCTTTTGGGATACGGAGTGGAGGAGCATGTGGCTCACCCCCCAGGCACTCGGTACTCGGTCAGTGTGCTCCCCCCAGGCCTAACCACCAACATTCCCCAGGGCCTGCCCACTGGCTGTCCCATGAATCCTCCACTGGCTGTCCCATGAATCCTCCACTGGCCATCCCACCGAGTCCTTCAATGCACCCACTTTTATCTTAGCACATTTAAACTTAATATGTGAAAATGAAAAGTGAATTCCAAGTCACCGGTGCTTTCAAGATTTAACAGTAAGGAATTATATTTTGGCCAAATAATATGAAGCCTGCCACCATGACAAGGTAGACTCTTTTGATCAGGACTCTACACTAACACTAACTGTATCCTTTTCAATACCCCAATCTATCCTCATCTAACAGATCTAAGAAAACAAAAAAAATCCAAAACAAAAAACAAAGAGCCCTTAAATGTAATCCCCCTTCCCATATATTCACCAAAGTGCCTTCCCCATATATTCAGCAAAGAAACATCCCAATCCAGCAAAGAAACATCCCAATCCAGCAAAGAGACATCCCCATATATTCAGCAAAGAGACACCCCCCTATATTCAGCAAGAGACATCCCAATCCAGCAAGGAGGCAGCCCCATATATTCAGCAAAGAGAGACATCCCCATATATTCAGCAAAGAGACATCCCAATCC
Organism: Glandirana rugosa; assembly: GCA_018402905.1. Classification (NCBI taxonomy): domain Eukaryota; kingdom Metazoa; phylum Chordata; class Amphibia; order Anura; family Ranidae; genus Glandirana; species Glandirana rugosa. The sequence continues at coordinate 1,015,227 of BLSH010274036.1, forward strand.
AGCAAGGAGGCAGCCCCATATATTCAGAAAAGACATCCTCATATATTCAAAGAGACATCCCCATATATTCAGCAAAGAGACATCCCAATCCAGCAAGGAGGCAGCCCCATATATTCAGAAAAGAGACATCCTCATATATTCAAAGAGACATCCCCATATATTCAGCAAAGAGACATCCCAATCCAGCAAAGAGACATAGAAGAGGAAGATAGATATGTGTCTGTGCAGGTCTACAGTAAAGTGATTCCATAGCTTAGCACTGCATGAGCAAAACAGATCCAATTTAAAGTGAATCTAAACCCAAAATCAAAAGTTTAATGTACTGCAATTTAACAATCCTTAGTTGTGGTGGCTGCATTAGATTTCTGTTTTAGGCTTGTTTTCCTTCACTCTATGGAGGAACAACAGAGATACCCTCGGAGAGCAACATGGCAATTTTTTTTTGTTCAATAGATTTTTATTGAGAAAAAAAAACATATAATGTACAACTATTTATCACACAGCGCAATAAAAGGTATATTAATGACAGCGAGGGGCTATTGCGGACCTCCAACATCGTGGATCCTTAGCCACTTCCATAAACATATGTTAAACCAATGAAGGTTATACAATAAAAAGGTAAGACAAAAGGAAGTCACAAGAGAGCGAGTAAAGGGGGAGGAAAAGGTAACCTGCCTCCAAATTTTCCACCTATTTTTTAAGCAACATTGCAATTTGCCAGCTTGTGGAGAGGGTAGTGTTAGATACACTAGCACATTTAGATGGATTTGAGTAACAAATTAAAGCTGAACTCCAGCTAACATCTCTTTAAACTGCTACAGCAATAGTTATTTTGGGGGGGGGGGGGTATAAATGAATGAATGCTGACCATTGTAAGCATCCCATCAGTGGTAAATAAGTTGTCCCAACCATCTAACTGCCACTTTTGCTGTTAAAGGAAGTTAAAAAAAATAACAGACCTACTGGTTACTTGACCAGCAGAAAAAAAGCAAAAAAAAAAGCCTAAAAAAAGAAAACAAATGCAGCCACCGCATCAGCCTTGGTTGGCTGATATATATTAAATGTTTGCTTTTGGGTTTAGATATGCAATTCACAAATTATTACTAAAATGCTGCCCATGCAGTAACATTGTTTCAAAACAGATAAATAAGAAATAGATCATAATGGGTGCTCTAATGTTGGCATCTTCTCGGTAAAAAAGAATGAACCTGTTTGTCATTGTCTCTACACCATGACATCAGCAAAATGAAGCTGCCCTGGGCATTTTCCTGGAATTTGTATAGAAGTCATTGATTGGTTGTCAGTATTTTAGGTTTAGCAGGAGGCTGAACCTTATTGTCCATGTCAGAATAATTTTATCGCGAATACATTGTGCACAATGTAACGCTGGCCATAGATGGTTAGAATCTTGACCGGTTCACGAGGAACTGGCCAAGATTCAATCCATCTATGGGCACGCTCATTTTACACAAGTCAATTCATTGATCAATTTGTGTACAACCAGCATGTCAGATTTCTAGTATGCGATTATTGCTAGCAGCTATAACCGCTAGCAGTAAGCATTGTGTTCTCCCAGCAGGGATGCCTCTCTGCACCCCCTCCCCCCAGAAGAACACAATAGCTCCATAGGAGGGATTCCTGTATCGACACTGACTGTGTTGCTGGGGGAATCAAGCAATTTTCTTCCTGCAATCTGTGGATAAAAGAAAATCGCATCATCTATTGCCAGCCTAAGTATGCATATCTCATACCTGAGGAATCAACCATTGGAGAAGCTGACCATCACTGTAGTAGTTGGCGCTGCTACAGTGATAGCTGCAATCTTCCAGGACCTGTGCAAGCGGCTTCCCATCTGCACATTGACCACAGAAGGTCACTTGCTCTTTACTGCCGCCATTTATAGATTGAAATGTGTTTTTCAATGAATATAAGGTGTTTTCTGATTGGACAAGGTGGAGAGGAGGGGTGGTAACATCACATTCTCCAGCCAGAGAACACCTTGGGGTTGATTTACTAAAACAGGAGAGTGCAAAATCTGGTGCATCTCTGCAAAGAAGCCAATCAGCTTCCAGTTTTTTATTTCTTTAGTCAAATCTTAACCACTTCAGCTCCGGTCGATTTACCCCCCTTCATGACCAGGCCATTTTTACGATACGGCGCTGCGTTACTTTAACTGACAATTTTGTGGTTGTGTGACGTTGTACCCAAATAAAATTTGTGTCCTTTTTTCCCACAAATAGAGTGTAAGAAAGTATTTTAAATATGAAGACATCAATAATATTCTCTTGTGTCTTTGGGTGATTCATAGTAACCTTGGCCATATTATAAGTACTTAAAAACCAAATTTAAAATTTAGGTATTAAAAATATAACATAGAGCTTTTTTTTGGTAGTGTTTGATCACCTCTGCGTTTTTTATTTTTTAAGCTATAAACAAGGCAATTTTGAAAAATAAACAATATTTTTTTACTTTCTGCTATAAAACATACCCAATAAAAAAATTTAATTTTTTTTTTTTTTTTTTATAAATTTAGGCCAATATGTATTCAATCCCAATAAGCTTATATTGATTGGTTTGCACAAAAGTTATAGTGTCTACAAACTATTGGATATTTCTATTTATTTATTTACCAGTAATGGCAGCAATCAGCAACTCATAGCGGGACTGCGATATTGCGGCAAACAGAAACGGACACTAATTGACACCAAGACACTTTTTGGGGACCAGTGACATTATTATAGGGATCGGTGCTAAAAAAAAATGCACTGTTGCTGTACTAATGACACTGGCAGGGAAGGGGTTAACATAAGGGACTATCAAAGGGTTAAATGTGTTCCTAGGGAGTACTTATTAACTGTAGGGGAGGCGCTTTGACTGAGGGAAGGTAAATATCCGTGGTCCTGTTTAGGAGAAACACAGGATCAGTACATTCCCCTCTCACAGAATGGCAGTCTGCCTTGTTTACATAGGCAGACTGCTGTCCTGCCTGTGTCCTGAATGATTGGCGGGTCCTGGCAGATATCAAGCCCGCCAGACCCGTTGATTAGCGGGTCGCCGGCGGTGCGCTCCAGATCCGGAAGTGTCAGATCACGTACTAGGTACTTGATCTGGCACAGAGCGGCCGCCCTGCCGCAGTATATGTGCGTGGGGCGCTCCACAATCGGTTAATTGAACAAGCTGAAGTTAGAAGTTGATTGGCTACCATGCACAGCTGCACCAGATTTCTCTCTCCAGTTTAAAGTGGATTTCCACCCTGTTAAAAGTCAGCAGCTACCAAAAGGGTAGCTGCTGACTTTTAACAATTGGCCACTGACCTGTTCCTCGTTCCAGCGATGTGGCCGCCTGAGGGCTCGCTCGTCTCCCCCTCTCCGCGGCGGTGCAGGCATCACAAGTGTGGGCTTCAAAGCTGGGCGCTCACTGCGCGTGCGTGAGTCGCGTTGTGGCTTGTGAATGGCTCGGCGTATCTTTTGGGACCTGTGACGTGTCCCAGAAGATCGCCCAGAGGGAGGGGGGAAGGTGAACTTCCTTCCGGCCCCTCAAAAGGGTACACGGTCCCCCCCTCCCAAACTAATGACATGCCATGTCAGGGGGTCACCTTCTCTTAAAGCGGAAGTTCCACATATGGCTGGAACTCCGCTTTAAGTAACTCAACCCCCTTGTATTCATTGAAAAAAAAAATACAGGGTGTTGTATGAATGACGGCAGTGCCAAGCGAGTGACTCCCCCCCTCCGAAGTCAGTGACAGAACTCGAAAGATCATGGCTACAACTGTAGTAGCGTTGACTACTACAGTGATGGTCTGCTTCCCGAGCAACCCATCAGGTATTAGATATGCGTAACTACTGTGCCAAGCTGGATCAATGTGAGTATGCAAGATATAGAAAAATAAGATTCCTGGAGTTCATCTTTAAAGCATGCACAATAAAACATACATAGTCGCAAGTAACAACAAACGACAGATGCGATGAGACAAGAATTATAAAGCAGAAACAGAAGGGGTAGATTTAATAAGGAAGGGAGAAAAGGCCTCAAACCCATGGAGTGTTCACATAGCAACTGACAGCTCTACTTATGCCCCACTAGTATAATCAGGCAGCTCTGATCCATATCGCCAACTAGCCCTACTGAGACTGATCACAAACAAAAGGGATTCCGTTTAAAGAACATTTTCATTTTTTCTTCTGTTTGTAATGTAGGATAATTTAACATATTAAAAAGTCGTGTAATAGCAACTGACAGAAGCAGAGTGAGTTTTAACTAGAGAGGAAGGTGGGTAAGGAGATTGTATGGATTTTTTTCTTGGGTATCTTTTTAATTTTGAAGGATGACATATGTTTTAAAGAATATGTACAGTAAATATTCTAGTGGTCAGACACAGGCATCTGCGTCTATAGCAATCTAAAACGGATTTGGTTTTGTGTGCATCTTTTGCAAAAGTCATAAGTTGCCTTATGTAATTAAATCAGTTTTTATGTAGCAATAGGTACTGATGTGGATGAATCATCTCTTAGATACAGCGCCACATCCCTTAATGTGTACAAGACAATGAGGAGCAATAAACTGGATTTTATAGGGTGCAATACACTATACAGAGATTTCCTTAAAAGTAAATCTTTATTAAACAATACGTTAATATATTGTGTCCATGTAAAAAAAAAATGCACTCGTGAACTATTTCTTATAGTCCTTAGTCTCATAGCGGTACTGGTGGATCCTGACATGTTTCACCCTTTAGGGCTTCTTCAAGGGATGACATATCCGCTAAGGCTCAGGGCATTCCCGGCATTCAAGTAGCTTGAATTTAAGGTCAGAACTATTTAAAGATGTTCATAAAGATGTCAAACCAAAAAATGCTCTACGTGACCAAAGGAGGCACACAATGACCAGAAAATTCAATTCATAGAGATCACCACATATTGTCATAAGAACCTCCCTGAGGGATACAGTGTCACTACGCAGAGAACACTTCTATCTGCAGTGTACACTTCCCCTCGTGACTCAGACACCCTAACGGGTGAAACATTCTGGGATCCACCAGTAAAATACCACTATGAGACTAAGGACTATAAAAATTGGGTCATGAGTGTATTTGTATTTATATGGGCACAATCTTTTAACCAATTGTTTAATAAAAATTGACTTTTAAGGAAATCTTTTAAAATATATGGGGTCTTACCCCGAACGCTCTAACCTGTCCTGAAGCCAAATCAGCTGTTGACACTACATCAGTAGTCAAGGCCAAAAAGGTATTTTCCTTGTTTTCTTAAAATGGAATCTTAGCCAGTCCTCTCTTGGTGACCACTTAGAATACGGGGCAGATCTCTCCAAAGAGGACACGAACAATAATTAAAATGTGGTAGAATGTGTAAAAGCGGTATGTCTTTTTATGGTTGTCGGTGACCCCTTTGGAAAAATGTCTTCTCTCTTCCTGTTCTCAAAAAAAGGCCAACCCACCCTTTCTTTTTGGTTCTTCTCAGTAACGTTACAGTGGAAGTTCACCCTAGAAGAACTTTATGTACTCTACATTACACATGTACCTTAATAGATGTATAACACCATGGTTGGCATCTGTCCACATTCAAGTTATCCAGATATTATCATTGGAAACTGCTGGCCATTTACGAGCAACACCATGGAACTCTTGGTGTTGCTCAGCCTTCCATACTATGTCTTGTAATTGCAAAGCCTGACTGGGAAACACTTCTTCTGTATCTTGATGCTCTCAAAGACATAGTTCCATGTTTTTGCTCCACAGTTTCCAGAGCAGATTCCCAGGCAACAGGAGCATGGACAGAAATCAAACATGGTGCTATGCAAAGTTCAAGGGGGCCGAATACTTTCGCAAGGCACTGTAAATAGGGTAATTATAGGTGGAACTTCCACTTGAAACTGTAGTATGCAGTGTGTGGGCTTCAGCATGTAAATTCATAGTTCAAAATCAGCAGTTGATCAGCATATCTCATTATGATGAATAAAACTTGCATCTTTATTTGATCTATTAAAAGAAGGTTACAAACTTGCTTCTCATGATAAAAAAATCAGGTTATAGCTTGAGGTTTTACAACGCATTTTCACCCTGAGTTTTGTTCCCATGCTTTTATCAAGTATGCATATCAAACTTCTCTTTTCGTGTTCTGACCACACAGGGAGTAGAAACTTCCGCAAGGAGGCCATAAAACTGGCAGAGTTTCTAACTCTCCACCACATGGCTGAACTAAACAGGGTTTTGGCTGGAGTTTTATCTTAATGACATGTTGGAACTGTGCTGTGTCTTTCTGGTTGGTTATTCTCTTTAACATGAAATCCATAGCATCTTCAGTTTTTACTGTCCCGATGTGACCTCTGTCAAGGCTGGAAGCTGTGGTTATTGAAGGGCAGCTACGCTGGGCTGTCTCGGGGAATGCGTCCAGGATCATCATCCAACCTGCCCAGACTTTGTGGGCAGAGGGTCAGGTCATTGGCAGATGAGCCTCTAGAGTGGCAGCATGTCTTCATTTGGAAAGTTAACGGAATATTTCAGTCTGAGGAAATCACGAGAGGATATCAGACCTGGGCGCAGCACGGGACGTAGAAGCGGGAGCTACTGTTGTACTATCACTCAATCAAGGTATACAATATATTGCACTTGTGGACTATTTGGTACCTGTATCCCCCTGAGGAGATTCTTTTTCTTTGTCTTGGTGACTTTGTCACAGGGACAGAATGTGATGGGAAAGCCAAAATGTTAAACTTGGCTCCAAAAACAAGAAATTATAGGAAAACTCCTCAATGGGACACGGTAAAAGAAGCCTGACAGGGGTTTTAACCATTACCTTCTCTATTTAAAAAGAAAAAAACATTTTGGATTTTGACATACTGTAAGTTCTTGAGTACATAGACTATTAGATCTGTTAAAGTCAGTTTGAGCTCAGTTTGTACTTTCATTTTATTCCTCTATGCAACTTGATGCAAATGTGTGGTAAACATATCAAATGTATAGCAAACATAATGCAAATGCATTAAAACCTGATCTCAAATGGGCACAGGGCTCTGTATTATTGTACTTTGCACTGCGACTTTGAGTGTACTGTGATAGCTAGCTGTAGAGCCTCTTCCAGCCATGGCAGATCCTCAGGTTTGATCCTGTCTATGGAGACTCACTTTGTGAGTAAGACTGGTTGGGCTGAAGCAATAGGAGATACCTTGCTATAGCACCCATATGCTGTTTTCACACCACTGATTCTACATGTAGTAAGGGCTAATGCTGAGGGACTGGGTATGTCCGCTAGGGGATATGTCACCCTGGCCTGCCACTCAGTAGAGACGAAGCATTATCCCACTGCTACTCATGCTTTGCAAAGTGTCATGTGAAACTTCGATATTGGCTTTTCCTACTGCCTGTTTAGAATGAAATGTTTAGAATGTCACATCTGCCCCCCCAACACTATCGGCGCCAACTGCTTGGGTTTGTGACTACCTGAGGCCTTGCCTCACATTTTGGGCCAAGTTGTTTACTGCCATGTGGCTGCAGCATGCCTGTACATAGACATAAAGGGGTTGGTGCTGCTACTATAGGGTGCCCTAGCTTATACTCTACATCTACATGGTATCCTTGGAGGAAACAGATGCCTGTGATCCGGATTCCAGTGACCCTGTAGTTGCATCATCTGTGTCTTCTTCAGCTCTGTCAGGTAAGGGATTCCCCTACTGCAGTTATTCTACACTTTGTGGCCTGATTTGCTGATCTCTTGCGGATGCTAACTGCAGAGGTTCTAAGTGTGCTCCAGTACCGCTCCCTGCAGGTCTAGCTTTGACCTTCCAGAGGCCTTAGAACAGGCCAGGGCACCGGTCACAATTAACAGCTTTCAAACAGATTTACAGTTCCAACAGTATAACTAAAAAGTTGATGCCCTGGATTGGAGTGAAACTAGGAGGAGGGTCAGCATGACTGGGGCTTGCATAAGAGGCGGAGTATTAGTGGGGTGATTTTATGAAAGAGGTAGAGTGCTTACCAGATTGGAGGGTCCAGGGCGTAGGGCGTGTCCTGTAGTGGGTAGAGAGGAGGGGAGATCTTGTCGGGGCTCAGTCGGAAGCTTGAGCCACATCAGACAGGTTTCTACCTCCCTCCCTCCCTTGGTTTGTTTTTTGGTTGGTGGGAGCTTCCTGCCTTTTTTGAGGTGCTGGTGGGTGTTTAGTGGGTCCTCAGTACATAGGTTTTGGTTGGCCATATAGTTTTTTCTGGGTCTGTTTTCATTCTTGTAATAGCAGCTGGCAGGGGACCTATTAGGTCTTTGAAGGCGGCGCTGGTTCAAAATTGTGGAGAATTTTGAGTTGAGTCCATCTTGGGTATGGGTGTCCCTTCCTATTAATATGTTGGTAACGTCAGGGTTCTAATTAGGTTGTAACCTGGTAGTACATAAGTGGTTAATTGTCCTCGAGGTGGTGTAATGGCACCTAGGGGCCTTTTATTGGGTGGCAAATACAACTGGTTTGTCATGATTATATCGACCTTCAAAGACCTTAGACCTGGCAGGATTAATCTGAGGTTTGTCTGTTATGCATTGACTTTATTATATGCATTAAGCTTGTTCTCTTTAATTTTGCACATTTGCCAAGAAAGGACTTGGAAATTATATTTTTTTTCTAGGAGCTTATTTTTTGCTCTACTCCAGTGCAACTTACTCATAACTGCATTTATTGCCATTTATAGTTATTAATGCAAAGATTATAGTATATCTGTAATATTTATTTTTTATCTTTGATTATATGCTTTTTGGGGTTGCCTTTCTATTTAATTAAAGAATTTATAAAAAAAAAATGAATTATAAGGGGTCATACTTAGCCCATAGTGATACAATGCATTCACAGGTGCAGCCTGCTGTCTCCATCCTTGGATCTTTCAGAGCTCTTACAGCTGTACAGACCTTTCTGTTACACCTGCTTCAGGTATTTCTCTACGTATAGTGGAAGCACTCTGAAGGGTCCTGGGCCCCACCTGAGGCACAACTATTCCCCTGTAAGAGGGGATTTGATAAACGGTTCTTTCTACTGAATGTGTGAGTGACTCACATTAACAGGAAAATGACTTGGTAGGTAGAGGTCTTGCATACATTAAAGGATCCTGCTGTTCCGCATTGGGATTCCATGTTCCAATTTTACTCTGGCAGGCTGTGTCCTCAGTCCTGTGTTTCCTGGGACCTTAGTCTTCTATACTGTGGCAGAATAGGGTCAATTTACCAAAAGGGACCTCTCCACCCCTTTTTAATTCTTCAATCTAACATGTGGGAAAATGTCTAGAACCTTATGCTTTAGCTTTAATGGTTTGCTACAATCATCTAAGCTATGGTCACACGTGAATCTGTTCATACAGATGGGAAGGAATGCTGGTGCCCCTTCACAACTGCATCTACAGTTGTGCTCATAAGTTTACATACCTTGGCAGAATTTATGATTTCTTGGCCATTTTTCAGAGAATATGAATGATAACACAAATTTATTTTTTCACTCATGGTTAGTGTTTGGCTGAAGCCATTTATTATCAATCAACTGTGTTTACTCTTTTTAAATCATAATGACAACAGAAACTACCCAAATGACCCTGCTCAAAAGTTTACACACCCCAGTTCTTAATACCGTGTATTGCCCCATTTAACATCAATGACAGCTTGACGTCTTTTGTGGTATTTGTGGATGAGGCTCTTTATCTTCTCAGATAGTAAAGCTGCCCATTCCTCTTGGCAAAAAGCCTCCAGTTCCTGGAAATTCTTGGGCTGTCTTGTATGAACTGCACGTTTGAGATCTCCCCAGAGTGGCTCAATGCTATTGAGGTCATGAGACTGAGATGGCCACTCCAGAACCTTCATTTTATTCTGCTGTAGCCAATGACAGGTCGACTTGGCCTTGTGTTTTGGATCATTGTCATGTTGAAATGTCCAAGTACGTCCCATGCGCAGCTTCCTGGCTGATAAATGAAAATGTTCCTCCAGTATTTTTTGATAACATACTGCATTCATCTTGCCGTCGATTTTGACCAAATTTCCTGTGCCTTTGTAGCTCACACATCCCCAAAACATCAGCGATCCACCTCCGTGTTTCACAGGCCTTGTTGACTCCTCTCCAAATATAGGGTTTATAGTTGTGGCCAAAAAGCTCAATATTGGTCTCATCACTCCAAATGGCTTTGTGCCAGAAGGTTTGAGTCTTCTCTGTGTGCTGTTTGGCGTATTGTAAGCGGGATATTTTGTGGCATTCGGATAGTAATTGCTTTCTTCTGGCAACTTGACCATGCAGACCATCTTTCTTCAAGTGCCTCCTTATTGTGCATCTTGAAACAGCCACAGCACATGTTTTCAGAGAGTCCTGTACAGGCAGTCCCCGGGTTACAAACAAGATAGGGACTGTAGGTTTGTTCCTAAGTTGAATTTGTGTGTGAGTCGGAATAGGTACATTTTTAAGTGTAGCTTCAGCCAAAAAAACAATTTTTAAGCTTTTTGGACAGCATAGGGAAGGGTTAACACCCCTGTAATATTTGTTTTGCTGTCTTTGTTTCTGTTCAGAAGATTTCACCTCACTTCCTGTCGCAATGATAACTGGATTTTGAAAAATTTGGGTTGTTGTGGAAGCAAACCTTGGTGATAAAGCATCAGTGGAGACACCTTTTTCCTATGATAACTCTTACAGCAGTGAATTTCCCTTCCTAGGGATAGATTTCCTGTCACTTCCTGTTGTCTACCTCCGTTTGTAAGTAGGGAGTTATTTGTAAGTCGGATGTTTGTAACTAGGGCACCACCTGTATGTCACCTGAAGTTATTAGTGGGTTTTTCTTTGCATCCCAAACAATTTTCCTGGCAGTTGTGGCTGAAATATTAGTTGGTCTACCTGACCGTGGTTTGGTTTTAACAGAACCCCTCATTCTCCACTTCTTGATTAGAGTTTGAACACTGCTGATTAGTATTCTCGATTTCTTGGATATCTTTTTATATCCCTTTCTTGTTTTATACAGTTCAACTACCTTTTCCCGCAGATCCATTGACAATTATTTTGCTTTCCTCATGACTCAGAATCCAGAAACATCAATGCAGCACTGGATGAAAAATGCAAGGGTCTGTCAGGAATCCAGAAACTCATTTACCTTTTATACACACACACTAATTACAAGCAAACAGATCACAGGTGAGGATGGTAACCTTTCAATAGCCATTCAAACCCCTTTGTGTCCACTAATGTGCATGTTATCAGGCCAAAATCACCAGGGTATGTAAACTTTTGATCAGGGTCATTTGGGTAGTTTCTATTGTCATTATGATTTAAAAATAGTAAACACAGTTGAATGATAATAAATAGCTTCAGCCAAGCACTAACCATGAGTTAAAGAAATGTTTTTGTGTTATCATTCATATTCTCTGGAAAATGGCCAAGAAATCATAAATTCTGCCAGGGTATGTAAACTTATGAGCACAACTGTAAGTTGCCTGGCATTTAAGGGATGTTTCCTAAACAGATCTAGCCTAGATAACACAGTCACGGATCACATGCAAGTCTATATAACATTCCAACTTCAATGCGGGTAGCTCCAGGGAGAGGTCAGCTGAACTTTACCCTTCTTCGCTTCTGCCGGTGCCCCTAGGCCCCCCCAAAGCCTGAATCTCAAACTATCCACAAGGCTAAAAGTCAGAAATCATCAGAAAACCTTGTGTATGAATATGTGTCCCAACTTTTACAAGCGTGAAGCTGTTTTTTAAATTTTTACTGGCCTGTGGGAAGTTTGACCTTTTAGGCATTGAGATTCAGAGAGTGCCATTTGGTACTCAGACAAAGTCTTTGGCCTCTGTACCCTTTCCAGTTGTGCCTCCTGCCTTTTCTTGTGCCACCACACAGATTGTAACACCTTTCTTGCCTCCCTTGTGTTCCTCTTAACCTTAGTGGTATCTCAGTACCCCTCAGTGTCTTCTGTCTCAAAAGGAAACTTCCATCTCACTAGGTCATCTGGGACAAGCCTTGACTGTCCCTCACCTGGTGAGGAATCCATAGCAGTGGTGTTCAGGTAAGTGGTCCTTTAACGCCCTCATCAGACAAGTTGTATTCCTCCTCTCTTCCCTTGCAGGAGTGTCGCGTGTTGAAGGGCCATTCTCTCAGATGTTACCTTATCCCACCTTATGTCTGGGCCTACCTCAGCCCAGAATTGGTTCCTGAGTAGTCTGCTTTAAAGGACCAGGTAGTCATTGGTGTGTCTATTCAGCCTTACCTTCAGATCCTTCCTTCCATCCCTTAGCTGCCTTCTGATCTTACAGAACAGTTGGTTCCACTTATTTAATAGCATTCTGCCTTCGGCTAGTCTCCTGGGTCAGGTTTTGTTTGATACCACTGAGATACTACTGTGTATTCACCAACAAGAATAGTGAGTAGTCCTTCCTATTTCAGGAAAAGTAGCCTTGTCCCTATGCTGCGGGATAATGATGTAAGCATTGGTCTCACACATATTGATCGTTTTAGGGGCCAATCATGCACACCATTTCCTCTCACCTGGTAGCCTCTGATTACAGAGGGGAGGTTCACGCTTCTGCTTAAGCCTCGGACCCTTAGCAGCAGGTCAAGGTCATCTTATGGGCAGTAGGTAGAATACACTAATCTCTTGTTGCAGGTAACCTCAGAAAAGCATGAAGAACCCTTTATTGACTACAGGGGATTCATCCAACTAGATTTGATGCATATTGAGGAAGGGGCTCAAGTTTCTTCTCTTGTTTTGGCTTCCGATCAGGCATTTGCTTTTGGTACCCTGTTTCTTGAGCTACAGACATTGGTGATTCATTGGATCTGCGGGTTTAGGAGCATCCCTAGATCTATGGCTAGACATTAGGGATAGGCTGAACTGCTCTTTAGCAGGGTTCCACTAGGGTTGCTACTAGAGGTATTTCTCATGTACTAGGCAGGATGTTTTACAGATAAACTCAGCCCTCCTGGTCATTTCCCACTCACCAGCCAAATACCAGAGTCTTTATCTCTTCCTTTGCCTACCCTTCTGGAGGGGTTTCCTTGCACCCTGCCATTTCAGTCATTGTGGGACAGAATTCCTGAGCTGTCTGCCATACTCAGAAGCCATTGCCCCATCCCTGCAGGCTGTTGTGGTCTAGCTGGCTCAGGTTTCTACTTGGTCAGCCTCGCCTAGCAAAATTAGTTGTGTGACCAGACACTCAGGTAGACATGGAATGCTTTGGAATTGATTCTAGCAAATCAGGAGTATTCAGGCCTATGGCCTTTCTTCTCTTTTTGTTTAGGTTCCCTCTGTGGATCTTAACTTAAAGATTCCCTGTGTGATAGGAAAGAGTCATTCAAGTGTGTTCTTGATTGTCCATTTGTACAGGCATGCAATATAAATTGGGAGCAAATGACAAAACCACACAGTTCAAGTTTTTTGAGTATGTTATATAATAGAATTGGTAAATCAAATGAGTTAAGCAGAGTGGAAAAATCGTATAAAAAAAAACAGAGAAAGAAAGGGACATAGAAAGAAAGTAGTGAAGGTAGATAGAGGGGGAAGAGGAAAAAAAGGGAGTAAGAGGATAAAGAGAATAGTTGCCTGATTGCTATTTATCCCCTAAGAATCCTTTGCTGAAAGTAATATGGAGGAAGCCATTGCTGTCCTGCTTGGAAAAATGCTACTTGCCCGGGTATCTCTGATTCAATAGTTTTTAAGTCACTAACCCAAAAGACACATACAGAGAGCAAAGTCGGATTCGGAGTGAATTTAGAATCTCTGATGCACGCTTATCCTGGACTGGACTTTTACTTCGAAATGACTGAAGACATTGGGGGTGATTTACAAAAGGCAGCTAGGCTGTTAACTTTGTAAGGAAACTTTCCCTGGAGCTTGGAGAGTGTGGAGAAATTTCACTTGGCGAACAAAACCGTAACATGTGCAAAGTGAGTAAAAAAACAGCATCTTTGCTTGCACACGATTAGACGATGGAAGTCACCTCATTTGCTAAGCTTTTGGGAATATTTCCTTTCAAAGTACAATTTCCGTTGCAGAGGGACCTGTCTATTTGCCTTTAGTAAACCAACCTCATTGGGTCAGAATGACGGCTAGGGAATTCCTGTAAAGGTAAAGAACAGTAGCCCACATAATTGTTCAGTTCAGTAAGTGTAATTTATTTATACATCTTCACTGCTGATAAAATACAGTTTAGACAAGGCACTCGAATTAATCCTGGAATCTATATAATTTTGTAATGGGTTAAGTTGGAGTCCTTTCATGGAACACAAGCAGAAGGATAAGGCTAAAAAGTAAAATTCAATGGAACTGCGGTTTCCAGCAATTTTGGTAGTGGATAGGTATATCTGATTCCCCACAAGAAAAAATACATCAGAAATGTTAATTCTAGCGACATGCTGTGTTCCTGTGTTCTTATTTAATAAATAATAAATGAGCTCCAGTATGTCATGACACAGTTTGTCTTCCCAAAGGAAAAAAAGTGACATGATATGAGGGTGTTAGTGACAAGAGATGGTTGACACAGTCAAGATCTAAGCCAGTTCTCATGTCTTGCTAGGGGCAGCTACCTCTCTCTACAAGCAGCAATGTAACTACATATGCCAATGAACAGTGGCTGGCCAAAAAAGAGAGACAGAACTGCTTATTATTGCTAAACACTATACACCAATCAGCCATAACATCACAACCCACAGACAAGTAAAGTGAATGACATTGATTATCTTGGCAGCTGAAATTGGGTGGTGTACATTAGGCAGCAAGTGAACATGTTGTCCCTGAAGTTTATCAGGAAAAACAGGCAAGGTAAGGATTTAAGCGACTTTGACAAAGGCCAAATTGTAATGGCTAAACGACTGGGTCAGAGCAACTCCAAAACTGCAGCTCTTGTGGGATTTTCCCGGTCTGCAGTGGTCAGGATTGACCAAAAGTGGTCCAAGGAAGGAAAACCGGTTAAATCAGTGACAGGGTCATGGGCTGCCAAGGCTCATTGATCCATGTGGGGAGAAAAGGCTGGCCTGTGCAGTCCAATCCAATAAAAGGCCTACTGTAGTTCAAATTACAACAAAAAAGTTAATGCTGGTTCTGATAGAAAGGGGTCAGAACACACTGTGCTTTGCAGTTTGTTGTGCATGGAGCTGCATCCTCATCATGGTGTGTATGCTGACCCGTGTCCACAGCCAAAAATGCCTACAATAAGCATGTGAGCATCAGAACTGGATCACGGAGCAATAGAAGAAGATGGCCTGGCTTTACTTTATGTGGATGGACAGGTGCGTGTGCATCACTTACCCGGGGAAGAGATGGCACCAGGGTGCACTATGGGAAGTCTGATCCATGGAGGCCTCACCTCACAACTTACAGGCTTAAAGGGTCTGCTACTGACCGCTTAGCTCTAGATACTACAGCATACCTTCAGATGTTTAGTGGTGTCCATGCCTCGATGGGTCAGGATTGTTTTGGCAGGGGTGCTGCTCAATATTAGCTTATAATGTTACGGTGGGCGGTCATAATGCTTTGGCTGATTGGTGCATATTGCACCTGTGTATGTATAATTGAAGAGGAACTATGGGCATAATTAAAATTGACATAAATGGTGCAATCTGTGACTAGTGTAGCACCCCCATAGTGAATAGGTGCTTAAAGAATAGATTTTTGCTAGGAGAGGCAAATGTATTCAGGCCTGACTGATGTGCAGTCCTGATTGTTTTGATTTGGGCAGGGGAGTGGGCCAGGAAGAGCTGGACACTGCAGGAAGGAACACCCCTTGGTTACTCCTCCCCTTTTCTTCAGAACATCCTAGAAAAGGGGATGGACAGAGGAGGTGAGGCTTTCTGAAGTATGTTAAGGAGCCCTGACCAATCCCCAACCTGGATTGGCAGGGAGCAGGCCCCTTTAAATACTGTGGTCTGCCAGTGAGAAGGAGGAGAGTGTCGGGTAGAAGAGCTGGAGATGTAGCAGATGTTGGGGGCCCCCGAGGGATTCCCCGGTCTGGAGGGGGTGACCTTGGGCCTGGAGGCTCGGGAAGTGGAAAGAATCTCTCTTATAACGCACTGAGGAGTTCTGACCAAGGAGCAGAGCAACAGAGAGGCTACAGGAAAAGGGCTCTATAAATGATCCACAGTTAGTGAGTGACACACACTGGGAGCTGGACCAAGTGGACTGGAGCAGGCTGGGAGAATACAGTGGACAGTCTGAGGAGGTCACAGGAGCCAGTCAGGGAAGTGTTGTCACTGGGCAGTAAAGCAGGCCCGGAGCAGCCAGGAGGGCTGAGGTGGCCTGGAGGAGGATGGGCTGGGAGCAGTAGTCCATCAACCCTAGCTAGCACAAATGTACTCAGCTACACTTTGAGAGCCCATGGCCCTTGCCTGTAATGGGCGGTCCGGAGGTCCTGCCAGCATAAACGCAGGCCTCGCCACATGCTAGCTAGGATGGAACCAAGTATGTGCAGAGAGCGGAACCTAGAAAAAAGTGAGTATTGAAGCAAGTCTGTGCTGGAGGAAGAAGGAGTGTATATGCGGAGGTGTATATAGAAGGTCCCGTGTGTTTGATCCATTGGGCATCCCACAGTCATCCCTACCCCATCCAATTTATTCCCTAAAAAAAACAACAAAGTACTGACCAGTTCCGTGACTCCGGATGAAAGGAAATGTGTGATTGAGGGCAGAGTGACAGGTGGACCACAGCATCCAGCCACCCCTAAGGGGGACCTTGGCGAGACTAGCCTCCCTGTATCACAATTTTTTTGCTAGGTGATCATGCCAATAGATCTTTGGATTTTCCACTTCCTATAACATGGTGAGAACACTGCTCATTTTGTCTTGAAATTACACAGCAGTATTGTCATCATAAGGAGAAGGTATTTTTTTTTAGACTAGAGATAAGCTCGGGCTTTGAACATATCCTTAGCTGAACTCCTGATTTGCGTTGTTTTTTTTTTAATGAGCTCGTCACTGCCCGCAGCTCAGTGAAGCCAAAAAAAGTGCGAGTTCAGAGTTTGGCTAGAGATAACTGAGGAGGATGCCCAAGCTGATCTCTATATTAGACAGACATTAAGTTTTATGTGGATTTTAGTAAACAGTAGACATTTGTAATTCATTTCATTCTGAATCAAAATTTGGACACATTTTTCGCTATTCGGATCTGAATTCCTAATTACAATAGTACCGAATGTAAAACAATCCTCCAAAATACTAAATCAAATTCGTCCGAAATACCGAAAGTCAAATTAAATTTTAATCTGATTAGAATTTGGAAGCTAATATGAAATGTAAGTATATTGCAATTATTAGATGTAAAAAAATATGGCAGCCACATTTGAATCAGGAAAAAAAACGAATTTTCCATTTCTGGTCAAATTGAATTCAGTTCGGTCAGATTTGGAAAATTCTAATTTAAAGTGGATGTAAACCTGAAAAAAAATGTAATTAATAATTCTGCCTGGTAGAGTATAGCATGTTGTGTCATCTGTGCCTAGTCTTGCCACAAAGAGTTAATCCAACTGTGAGTAATGAGCTTATCTTTTTTCAGGAAGAGAAAGTCTGACTAACAGGGAAATACACAGTCGATCTGCCCCTTGCTCTGTGAGTGACAAGCAATTTGCTTATCTCCTTCACACAGCAGAGAAAGTTTTACACTCCCCCCTCCCTCCCTCCTCAATGTCTCGGTATAGAGGTGGGTGGGGAGGCTTGTGACATCACAACTCCACCCACCAAACTCCAGCAAACACAGTCACCCACTGATTTCAGAGTTTTACAGAGCTGCTAGTGCTTACAGGAAGGACATTTGCAAGGTAGGGATAGTTGCAGGAGGCTTGCATGTATATATACATTAATACCGTGTCATTAGTTTATACTGGGTGGGTGGTGGGTTTACATCCACTTTAATTTGAAAACAAAATGAAACTAAACAAATTCTGAAACCAAATTTAACTAAGCAAAATTAGTTTAACGAAACAAAACAATTAATTTTTGTTCTGAACATGTCTAGTAAATGACAAACAATTAAAGCCTAGCGGCAGCATACACACTATGTTACCAAAGTATTGGGACGCCTGCCTTTACACACACTTGAACTTTAACATCCCAGTAACAGTCCCTAGGGTTTAATATTGAGTTGGCCCACCCTTTGCAGCTATAACAGCTTCAACTCTTCTGGGAAGGCTGTCCACAAGGTTTAGGAGTGTGTCTATGGGAATGTTTGACCATTCTTCCAGAAGCACATTTGTGAGGCACGGATGTGGATGAGAAGGCCTGGCTCACATTCTCTGCTCTAATTCATCCCAAAGGTGTTTTATCAGGTTGAGGTCAGGACTCTTTATGGACCTTGCTTTGTGCACTGGTGTGCAGTCATGTTGGAACAGGAAGGGGCCATCCCCAAACTGTTCCCATAAAATTGGGAGCATGAATTTGTCCAAAATGTTTTGGTATGCTGATGCCTTAAAGCCTTATGCACACGGTGATTGTCGTACGACCGCACATCTAACTTTTACCAAAATCGGCTGTCCGTGATTTTGTCTAGCGTACTGATGGTAGCAAAGTTATCGTTCGACAAAGGCAAACGTAATGACGTGCTACGAGCGTATAAAGAGGAAGTTCAGTTGAATGTGAATTGTGAATTACGAAAGCAGGTTTACACGACCGACCACTTCTGGGTTGTTCCTGGGTCCCGAACATGTGTGTTTGTACTAACAACTTTTGTTTGTCCAACTTCTGTACAGACAACCCGAAAATTGGACGATGCCTTGTCGGCAGACAAAAGTTTTATAGTCTGCTCATACAACTTTTGTTAGACGATAATTGAAAATTGGCCGTCGAATGGAGCGTACTAACGGTCAGCTTATTGGACGACAGTCTGTTGTACGACAATTTTCGACCGATAATTGTAAGAGTTCTCTTCACTGGAACTAAGGGGCCAAACTGAACGCCTTAAGAAAACCCCACACCATAATCCCCCTCCAACAAATTATTTGGACCAGTGCTCAAAGTAAGGTCCATAAAGACATGGTTGAACAGTTTTGGGGTGGAGGAACTTGACTGGCCAGCACAGGGTCCTGACCTCAACCCGATAGAACACCTTTGGGATGAATTAGAGTGCAGACTGCGAGCCAGGCCTTCTTGTCCAACACCAAACATTCCCATAGACACACTCCTTAAACTTATGGACAGCCTTCACAGAAGTTGAAGCTGTTATAGCTTCAAAGGGTGGGCCAACTCAATATTGAACCCTACAGACTAAGACAGGGATGCCATTAAAGTTCATGTGCGTGTAAAGGCAGGTGTCCCAATACTTTTGACAATATAGTGTATCTTTAACCAAACTCCTAATTTGCACAGTTTTTTGAATGAGGTCTTCACTACCCTCAGTTCAGTGAAGCTAAAAAAGAGTGCAAGTTCAGAGTTTGGCTAGAGAGAATTTCGACGGACACCCAAGCTCATCACTATTTTTAGACAGACATGAAGTTTTATATGGATTTTAGTAAACAATAGACGTGCAATTCGTTTTGATGGAAATCGAAATTCGAATGATTTTTTCCTTATTCAGTTGTATATGAATTCTGAATCACAATTGTAACTAATGTAAACGAATCCTCCTAAAAAACAAAATTAAATTTGTTTGAAATAATGAAAGTCAAAATTGAATTCATTTCGGTTTCAAAACATATTTGGAAACGAATATGATATGTAAACATGTTGCAATTCTTAGATGTGGAAAATTCAGCAGCCACATTCAAAGCAAAAAAATTCAAATTTGAATTTTCCGAATCCGGTCCAACTGAATTAAATTCAGTTGAATTTGGAAAAATCGAATTGAAATAAAAAATTAATAAACGAAACTAATCAAATTCTGAAAAAGCATTTAATTAAACAAAATTAGTTATTTAATGAAACAAAACACATTTTTTCGGTATGCACCTGTATAGTAAACGACAAAATTAAAGCCTAGCTGCAGCATCACATAGTCACATACCTCAACAAGGTTTATATATATTTTTTTTTTCAAGATATGCAAATATTGTCCAAATACAAGAAGCATGTGTATTCTTACTTGAATCTTGGTGTGCTTTGTTTATTTTTTCCAGATCTGTGCAGTAATAGTGTGAAACTTTACCTCTGTGTAGGAATTTCCGGTAATTAAGACCGGTCACTGCTGCTCTCTCTCCTTATGCGGCGTGACTGGTCTTGTCTCCGCCCCCTCCTGTTGTTTTCTGCAGGCAGCCTGTAGTGAGTGGGCTTGCTGGGCCCCTCCCACAGCTCTGCTATCTGCAGATAATATCAGAGTCTGAGGAATATATTTAGAAACATGTATTTAGGTGCATTTTTTTGTGCCTAGAGTTCAGCTTTACATCACATGAATAGAAGCCAACCATTCTAAGCACCACCAGCAGTATTTATGGTTTTTCTCAGCTCTGCCACTGTCACTTTTCCTGGAGAGCATAACCTGCGTGTAAATGTGGAGAACATTATAAATAGAAGCATGTGAAATACATACTGAATATTATTATTATAGATATTTACCACTATCAGGATGGGTTAACAAGCAGCTGTGAGACAAAAGCTGTGAGAAAAATTTACATGCTTTGTCTTCATAGGCAGTTCAAAACAGCAAAACAAATCTTCTTAGCCGTATAAGACAGTCCTTTTTAAACAGTGCTCAGCATCCAAGCCACAGCATATAACATAGTGCAGTCCCAATTCAGGCAATCTCACCCAGTAGGATCAAGTCAGAAGCATGGGCGGCCTGTGAATTAAGGGCATACGGGCGCCGTTCACCCATACCTGCCACCTGCTTCCTATCCATGCGCCCTGCCCCTTTCAGGACGCCGGACGCATGGAGTCCTATGGCGGGGGTGGGAGGGAGTGCTTTTTTTTGAAGCACCTGACTGGAGCCAGAGGCTCTAATTGGCTTCAAACAAGGGTGGGCTTGGGGTGCAGAGAGTACACCCCGGTCCCATTTAATTGTGTGACTATAGCAAATTAATTTTCGCTATTTTCACACTACAGTGCGTCTCCGCCAATCAGGATCCAGGTCTGTGAGATCTGTTTCCTGATTGGTCAAAGCGCCAAGCGATCCTATTGGATGCCTAGCGTTTTGGCAGACGAGACACTTGCTGGAGTCGGAGTCGCTGCTACCTGCATGCCTGCAGGAGGAGAGCAGAGCATACACAGCAGCCTGCCTGAACCAGCAGTAAGTGTAGCCCGGACCTCCCGTGGGGGGCGAGTGGGATGGGGGAGGGGGCAGCATCTGTCAGTGTCTCGAGCCCCCAGCCGTCCCTGGAGCAGGGGGGGTGCTAGCCGCTACTGGGGGTCTGTATACCCCTATCTGGGGCTCTGTATACTGCTATCTGGGGCTCTGTATACTGCTATCTGGGGCTCTGTATACTGCTATCTGGGGCTCTGTATACCCCTATCTGGGGCTCTGTATACTCCTATCTGGGGCTCTGTATACCCCTATCTGGGGCTCTGTATACCCCTATCTGGTGGCTCTGTATACTACTATCTGGGGCTTTGTATACCCCTATCTGGGGCTTTGTATACCCCTATCTGAGGCTTTGTATACTCCTATCTGGGGCTCTGTATACTCCTATCTGGGGCTCTGTATACCCTTATCTGGGGCTTTGTATACCCTTATCTGGTGCTCTGTATACCCCTATCTGTGGCTCTGTATACCTTTATCTGGGGCTCTGTATACTGCTATCTCGGGCTCGGTATACTGCTATCTGGGGCTTGGTATACTGCTATCTGGGGCTCGGTATACTCCTATCTGGGGCTCTGTATACCCCTATCTGGTCGCTCTGTATACCCCTATCTGGTGGCTCTGTATACCCCTATCTGGTGGCTCTGTATACACCTATCTGGTGGCTCTGTATACACCTATCTGGTGATTGTATACCCTATCTGGTGATGCTATATACCCTATCTGGTGATTCTGGGCTGTATACTCCTAACACAATGGGTGGAAACTATAAGGGGTGGGGCTCATGAGAAGTGTGAGGGGTCAAAATGGAAGGGCGGGGTCTGGCGCCCCCCCATCCTAAAATTTCACCAGCCGTCACTGGTCAGAAACAACAGAGGTACTTCCAGCTTCAAGCTCCTCTCAGCTATGATAGCTAAACAGCCATTCACGCCAGCCTCTGACCAGGTGTCTAATAAGCTGGCCTGAAAGGGAAGTACTTGCCCTGTTTTATTAACCCTCTCCAGGCTGACCCTCCACATATGCCCCCTTCCTGTTCCAGGCCCAGGGCTGGACAATATACAGTATCTCACAAAAGTGAGTACACTCCTCACATTTTTGTAAATATTTTATTCTATCTTTTCATGTGACAACACTGAAGAAATGACACTTTGCTACAATGTAAAGTAGTGAGTGTACAGCTTGTATAACAGTGTAAATTTGCTGTCCCCTCAAAATAACTCAACACACAGCCATTAATGTCTAAACTGCTGGCAACAAAAGTGAGTACGCCCCTAAGTGAAAATGTCCAAATTGGGGCCAAAGTGTCAATATTTTATGTGGCCACCATTATTTCCCAGCACTGCCTTAACCCTCTTGGGCATGGAGTAACCAGAGCTTCACCAGAGCTTCACAGGTTGCCACTGGAGTCCTCTTCCACTCCTCCATGACGACATTACAGAGCTGGTGGATGTTAAAGACCTTGTGCTCCTCCACTTTCCATTGTGGATGCAACACAGACAGGGCTGGTGCAAGGATTTTTGACACCCTAGACGAAACCTCATTCTGTCGCCCCTTAGGCTCCGTCCCCTTTTCCCTGTCCATATATACGATTGAGGTGGCGGAAGTGGAGATTTTTGCAGCGCCTCTCTGCCTATTTCTTTAGCCGTGGTCCACAGGCTCGCACCTGTGCCTCTGGACCCAGCCTAAAGACAAATAACCGGCTCGCTTCCTCATGCCAGCCGTGGTCCACAGGTGTATGGACTGGCTACGGTAGTATATGGACAGGCTACGGTAGTATATGGACAGGCTGGGGTAGTATATAGACAGGCTGGGGTAGTATATAGACAGGCTGGGATAGTATATAGACAGGCTGTGGTAGTATATGGACAAGCTGGGGTAGTATATGGACAGGCTAGGGTAGTATATAGATGGGATGGGGTAGTACATGGACAGGCTGGGGAAGTATATGGACAGGTTGGGGTAGTATATGGAAAGGCTAACTGTGTAACTGCCTGTCCTTGCAAACAGATAGATACACAGCAACACCTGCACCTCTGTTCCCCACTGTATCCCCCCCCCAGAACATCTGTTCCCCTGTGTACACAATGCAATGCACAGTTTTTTTTAAATTCAGCTGACTGAGTGCCAGCACTGAGCGTGCTGCCTGTTTTCCACTACCCGAGCCAGCAGCAGTAGTGGCCTCACCATGAGGAGAGCGGTGCTGCAGTGCTGTCTGTCCTCCTACAAAAGGTCCGACGGGCCAGGAGAAGGGAGGGAGGGAAAATCACAACAAGCCCAGAACTAAATGCAGGGCTTCCATCTCACCCACTCCAGCCGGTGCCATCATTAATGCAGTACTTCAGGGCCGGCCAGCTGCTCTTTGTCCTGGCTCTCTCCCCTCCTCTTCTCATTGCCACTGCTAGGGTGGCGCCGGCACTGCAGGCTGAGGACAGAGTGGTCCTGGAGAAAGCAGGCTGACACAACAGGGGTGGAGAAAGCAAATAGTTTCTGCACAGAGCGCGGGGGTGGCCGGGATGTCTTCACTGTTCACAGCAGGCTGATTTTACCATTTTACCGCCCTGGTATGCTGCCGGTAGCGGCTCTCCAGTGACATGAGTGATCGATGCAGGGCAGTGGCGGATCAACAGTGGCCAGGCGCCCTGGGCAGCCACCTAACGGAGGAGCCGGCCCTGCCCACAGATACTCAATAGGGTTTAGGTCTGGAGACATGCTTGGCCAGTCCATCACCTTTACCCTCCGCTTCTTTAGCAAGGCGGTGGTCGTCTTGAAGGTGTGTTTCGGGTCCTTATCATGTTGGAATACTGCCATGCGGCCCAAGCTCCAAAGGGACGGGATCATGCTCTGCTTCAGTATGTCACAGTACATGTTGTACATGTTGGCATTCATGGTTCCCGAACTTCATGAACTGTAGCTCCCCTGTGTCGGCAGTACTC
The DNA here is from genome assembly GCA_018402905.1 of Glandirana rugosa. Lineage (NCBI taxonomy): Eukaryota > Metazoa > Chordata > Amphibia > Anura > Ranidae > Glandirana > Glandirana rugosa. Next base: position 1,039,323 of record BLSH010274036.1, read on the forward strand.
TTGCAGCCCCACACCATAATACTCCCACCACCATGCTTGGCTGTATGCAAGACACACTTGACTTTGTACTCCTCAACTGGTTGCCGCCACACACGCTTGAGACCATCTGAACCAAATAAGTTTATCTTGGTCTCATCAGACCACAGGACATGGTTCCAGTAATCCATGTCCTTAGTCTGCTTGTCTTCAGCAAACTGTTTGCAGACTTTCTTGTGCATCATCTTTAGAAGAGGCTTCCTTCTGGGACAACAGCCATGCAGTCCAGTTTGATGCAGTGTGCGGCGTGTGGTCTGAGCACTGACAGGCTGACCCCCCACCCCTTCAACTTCTGCAGCAATGCCGGCAGCACTCAGATTTCTATTTTACCAAAGACAACCTTTGGATATGACGCTGAGCACGTGCACTCAACTTATTTGGCCGACTATGGGGAGTCCTGTTCTTAGTGGAACCTCTCCTGTTAAACTGCTGTATGGTCTTGGCCACCATGCTGCAGCTCATTTTCAGGGTCTTGGCAATCTTCTTATAGCCTAGGCCATCTTTATGTAGAGCAACAATTATTTTTTTTTCAGATCCTCAGAGAGTTCTTTGCCATGAGGTGCCATGTTGAACTTCCAATGAGCAGTATGAAAGAGTGAGAGTGATAAAACCAAATTTAACACACCTGCTCCCCATTCACACCTGAGACCTTTTAACTCTAACATGTCACATGACACCGGGGAGAGAAAATGGCTAATTGGGCCCAGTTTGGACATTTTCACTTAGGGTGTACTGACTTTTGTTGCCAGCTGTTTAGACATTAATGGCTGTGTGTTGAGTTATTTTGAGGGGACAGCAAATGTACACTGTTATACAAGCTGTACACTCACTTTACATTTGTAGCAAAGTGTAATTTCTTCAGTGTTGTCACATGAAAAGATAGAATCAAATATTTACAAATATGTGAGGGGTGTACTCAATTTTGTGAGATACTGTATATATATATATATATATATATATATATATATATATACTATGGGCGGTCGGCAAGTGGTTATACAGCTATCAGATCTAAGAAATAAAAATGGAAAAATATTAAATTCTTGTTGATGGGATTGATACACTTTAGGAGTGGAGGATTGGGTAAGTAGATCTTTTCTATGTCACCTAGACCTAGTTGGACTTCAAGGAATGTTATCCATGCATGAAGGTGGCCGACACTAAAGCTGTCCATACACTGACTGATCAAAATTTCAAAAATGGAAAAAACTGCGCTATTTAACAAAAAACACTGCACCAGCAACTCTCCTGTGAGACACACACAGTACCAACACTATTTCCCTTATAAAGTTGGACTTATGAAATTGAATAACTAAAAAAAGGAAAGAAAAAAGTCCAAATAGTGACAAAGCCTTTCAGACGATATGGTGCATCTCCAGAAAATTGTGTGATCTTGAGTATAAGCCCCCACATTACAAAGTGCATGCTTACCATCTCATATTGACCTCCTATTATGGAAGGTCAATCTCGCTTGTGGCCCATAAACCCAGCCAGGGCCTTAATTTATCCAGGAAGAGGTGTAGATAGGGAATCCCCACTTTAAGAAGATGATCTCCAAGAAAAGATAGGACTTGTCATAGCATAACATTATTTACAGGTTTATTCCAAATAAAAAGATTACATCATAAACTTTCAAACACACATATAATATAAGCCAGCTGGCTCCGAATAACAGCCCACCCTTTCAGGAATTGCGTACGAGGTGACCTTGGCAAGTCGGTCCAAGCGACGCGTTTTGTCACAATCTGACCTCGTTCTTGTATTCTATGCATGTTTGAAAGTTTATGATGTAAGTGCAGTCTTTTTATATGGAATAAAACTGTAAAGGATTATATGCTATGGCAAATTCTATCTTTTCTTGGGGATCTCCTATGATCGAGTCTTCTTAAAGTGGCGGATTTCCTATCTACACCTTTGAGTCTTCCTGGATGGATAAAGGCCCTGGCTGGGTTATGGGAGATTGACTCAATCTTTCTAAAACTGAGCTCATAATTTTTCCTCCAGCCCGTGCACCTCCCCCTGACTTCTCCATCAAGATCAATAATACAACTATCAGTCCCTCCCCTCATGCGAAGGTCCTAGGTGTAATCCTAGACTCTGACCTGTCCTGGCCGACTTCACCTCCGAAACATCTCCAAAATACGTCCCTTCCTAACCACTGACACTACTAAGTAACTTATTCACGCCCTTGCCTTGACTAACTCCCTCCTAATTGGCCTACCTCTCCGCAAGCTATCCCCTCTTCAGTCTATCATGAATGCTGCTGCCAGACTCATCCACCTTACCAACCGTTCCGCCACTCCTCTCTGCCAATCCCTCCACTGGCTTCCCATTTTCCAAAGAATCAAATTCAAAACCCTAACCATGGCATACAAAGCCATTTACAATTCTGCCCCAAGCTACATTACCAATCTTATCTCCAAATATCGCCCAAACCATCCTCTTCGCTCCTCCCAAGACCTTCTGCTCTCTAGCTCCCTTGTCTCCTCCTCCCATGCTCGTCTCCAGGACTTCTCCAGAGCCGCTCCCATTCTCTGGAACTCTCTACCCCAATCTGTCCGCCTATCCCCTACTCTGTCTAATTTTAGGCAATCCCTGAAAAATCATCTCTTCAAGGAGGCCTATCCTGCCTCCAACTAACAACGGAATCTTCTACTCCCCTCATCAGTTCATCCCCCACTGTCCCTACCTTTTGTTTCACCAGCCCCCCCCTCCGATTGTAAGCTCACAGGAGCAGGGCCCTCTAACCCTCTTGTTTTAAATTGTACTGTTGCTGTAATGTCTCTTTATATTGTAAAGCGCTGCGCAAACTGTTGGCGCTATATAAATCCTGTATAATAATAATAATAATAATAATATGAGTTGGTAAGCAATCACTTTGTAAGGTGCAGGCTTATACTTAAGACTACGCAGTTTTCTGGTGATGCATGGCGTCTGAAAGACTTTGTCACTATTTGGACTTTTTTCTTTTCTTTTGTTACTGACCAAAATTTGGCTGGTCCAGCAGGGACTGGCTTAATGTCGACCAGTGTGTGGCTGCTCCTAATCAACTTCTGTTGAAGGGACAAGCTGGAAAACTTTAATCGATCAGCGGCTGCAGCCTATAAACTCCAGGCACTGATCAGTGTATACTGACTCTGGCAGATGCAGCTGTCAAAATACAATGTCACGACAGGGGGGATTCCTTCATCCACCTCGTTTGTGTGGCTGGAGGAATCTACTCTTTTTTTTTTCATGCAGCCCGTTTGCTGAATAAAAAATTCAATCTGTCTATGGCCAACTTTAGAACTACGTTCATTGCCCACAGCAAGTATAAGAATTCAAATTGTTCCTGAAAAAAATCTGTTGGAATCTGAAAGCTTTAATCTTGTAGTACTGACACTGTATAAGTGTATATTATGTCCAGTATAGGAAAGATTGATTTGTTTGCCGAAATTACTATTGCATTCTTAGCGTATGACAATGACATTCTTTTTTCTCTGAAAGTGTGATTAAATTTAAAGTGTTTCTAAACCCACATCATAAAAAACGATCAATAAATGGTGTATTACATGCTGTTTACACACACACAGAGTCAATATGAGATTCGTTTTCTGTATCTGCAAAAAAACCTGGTTGATCCTGCTGCTCTCTATCTCCACCTTCTGTTCATGTCTCCAATTCAGTTGAGGATTTTGCAGCTGTGGAGGCAATTCTGCACATGCTCAGTTTTCAGTGAGTTTCCACCCTGAGCATTTCCACCCTATCACATATGAGCAGCCCATGTGACTACAGAGTCACACATGTGGGTGTATACATAGTGTAAATGACAGCTCACTAATAAAGATATGATTTCACATTTATACTTGTATGACAATTTAAAATAATGGATTGATACTATTTATTTACTTTTACTCTGTATTCCAAAGGCAGTGTTTTCGTATTTTGAACATGTGCCCAGCAGCAGAGGACTCCTGCCACTGTTTCCCTGCAGACAGGCTGGGATAGATCTGGGTCATGTGACAGCTGTATATCAATTAGGAAAAAGTTACTTTTTTTGTTTTTATTAAAATAATTACAGTGGCATCATCCACATACAGAAATAGAAGTGGGAATGTAAATTAAACAGTGTGTGTTTAGTATCGCTTTAAGGACTGGAATTTATGTTGATGTGCCTCTATTGAAGATTTTGTGCGGTATTTCCACGAAAAGTAATCTACAAGAACTTTCAAAACAAACACCTCTTATAAAAGAACCAGCAATTGCTTCTGACTCTTAATTGTGATAACGATTTGTCTTTTTCCATTATGCAAATGGAGAACGGCTCACAAAACACAAACGTCTTTTGCTTGCTAAACCACAGAGTCTTTTGGAGCACTTATAGGAAGAGAATGAACCAATTATCCTCTCTATAAAGTGCCCATGGCACTTCCTGTAAATTAGATCAGTATAAACGGAACACTGCTCCCCCCCCCTCCAACCACCCCCTCTTTTTAAAATAAATACTGACTAAAAGCACAAAAAAATAAAATAGTGGAAGAAAATATAAAAAAAAACCTTCCAAACTTATGTTCTGACTTCTGTCTACTTCCTGTGGGCATTCGGGATTGGCGAACGGTTCGGCCTGAGCATGAGTTCAGGCCGAACTTTCGTTGTTCGGTCGTTCGGCACACATCCAAACAAACGGGTCGTTTGACCGTTTGTTTGGCCCCCCGAACCGACCACAATGTATTGCAGCATTGAACAGTGCATTGCAAGCCTTGATTGGCCGAAGCAGTGAAAGCTTCAGCCAATCCGGGCACGGAGCACTGTCAGAGTCATGATTGGACACCGTTATCATGACTTTATCCAATCATGGCTCATTCCCGCCCCACAGTATAAAAGTATTCTTTAACCACTTACCAACCGGAGCCCTTTTTTTACATTTGTTACATTTTTTCAAACACCCTAGAGAATAAAATGGCGATCATTGCAATACTTTTTGTCACACAGTACTTGAGCAGCAGTCTTTGAAGCACAATTTTTTTTGAAAAAGTTTTACTTTTTTTGAGTTAAAAAATAAGACAACAGTAAAGTTCAATTTTTTTGTATATTGTGAAAGAGGATGTTACACCGAGTAAATAGATACCATACATGTTACATATGAAAATTGCGCACACTCACGGAATGGCGACAAACTCCGGTACTTAAAAATCTCCATAGGCGACGCTTTAAACATTTTTAACAGTTACCAGGTCAGAGTTGCAGAGGAGGTCTTTTGCTAGAATTATTGCTCACACTCTGGCGATCGCGGTGATACCTCACATGTGTGGTTTGAACACCTTTTTCATATGCAGGCGCGACATATGTATGCATTTAATTTGCTTCGTGAGCTCGCGGGGACGGTGGGGCTTTAAAATGTTTTTTACATTTTTTAAAATGTATTTTTTTTTTTTTTTTAACACTGTTCCTTTAAAAAAAAAATCTGATCACTTTTATTGCTATCACAAGGAATGTAAACATCCCTTTTGATAGTAATAGGCGGTGACGGGTACTCTTTATGTAGGGCTGGGGGGTCTAAAAGACCCCCCCATCCCTCTTTTACACTTCACAGTATTCAGATCGACAAAAATGGCGATTCTGAATGCTGTCCTTTTTTTAAAACCGACGCTGTTGGCCGCCGAGTAAACCGGTAGTGACGTTGTGACGTCGCTTCCAGTATTTGACGAAGAGACCCGATCGGAGCCGATTCCGGCTTCTATCAGGTCTCCTTCTAGCTGGCGGATGTGCCGGATGAGAGCTCCGGTGGGACGGGAGGCCGGAGAAGAGCAGCGGAAGCCGGCGGGAGGGCTTCCCAACACCGGGGATAACGATCAAGCAGCTCCCAAGCCGGATCGGCCGTCATCCCCGGATAGCCGACCGTCCGCTCTAAAAAACGGTACCGGGGTATAGCCTGCAGCTGCAGGCTATATCCCAATACCATCCACTTCTGTGTGTGGTACTGCCAGCTTGATGCCATGTAGTTTTGTGCATTATTGCAAGTTTAATGCCATTTACTTCTGTGTGCGTTAATGCCAGTTTAACACCATTTACTTCTGTGTGCTTTACTGCCAATTTAACGCCATTGTCTTCTGTATGCCTTACTGCCAGTTTAATGCCATATAGTTTTGTGTGTGTTACTGCCAGTTCAACGCCATATAGTTTTGTGCGTTACTGCAAGTTTAACGCCATTTACTTCTGTCTGCGTTACTCCCAGTTTAACGCCATTTACTTCTGTGTGCATTAATGCCAGTTTAACACCATTTACTTCTGTGTGCATTACTGCCAATTTAACACCATTGCCTTCTCTATGCCTTACTGGCAGTTTAATGCGATATAGTTTTGTGTGTGTTACTGCCAGTTTAACGCCATATAGTATTGTGCGTTACTGCAAGTTTAACACCATTTACTTCTGTGTGTTACTTCCAGTTTCACGCCATATAGTTTTGTGCGTTACTGCAAGTTTAACGCCATTTACTTCTGTGTGCGTTACTGCCAGTTTAACGCCATTTACTTCTGTGTGCATTACTACCAGTTTAATGCCATATAGTTCTGTGTGTGGTACTGCCAGCTTAACGCCATATAGTTTTGTGCATTACTGCAAGTTTAATGCCATTTACTTCTGTCTGCGTTACTGCCAGTTTAACGCCATTTACTTCTGTGTGCATTACTGCCAATTTAACTCTATTGCCTTCTGTATGCCTTACTGCCAGTTTAATGCAATATAGTTTTGTGCGTTACTGCCAGTTTAACGCCATTTACTTCTATGTGCATTACTACCAGTTTAATGCCATATAGTTCTGTGTGTGGTACTGCCAGCTTAATGCCATATAGTTTTGTGCGTTACTGCAAGTTTAATACCATTTACTTCTGTCTGCGCTACTGCCAGTTTTACACCATTTACTTCTGTGTGCGTTAATGCCAGTTCAACGCCATTTACTTCTTTGTGCGTTACTGCCAGTTTAACACCAAATAGTTCTCTGTGTGTTACTGCCAGTTTAGCGCCATATAGTTTTGTGCATTACTGCAAGTTTCACACAATTTACTTCTGTGTGTGTTACTTCCAGTTTCACGCCATATAGTTTTGTGCCTTACTGCAAGTTTAACGCCATATAGTTTTGTGTGCGTTACTGCAAGTTTAACGCCATATAGTTTTGTGTGCATTACTGCCAGTTTAACGCCATATAGTTTTGTGTGTTACTGACAGTTTAACGCCATATAGGGTTGTGCATTATTGCAAGTTTAACACCATATCGTTTTGTGTGCGCTACTGCCAGTTTAACGCCATATAGCTCTGTGTGCGTTACTGCCAGTTTAACGCTATATAGTTTTGTGCGTTACTGCAAGTTTAACGCCATATAGTTTTGTGTGCGTAACTGCCAGTTTAATGCCATATAGTTTTGTGCGTTACTGCAAGTTTAACGCCATATAGTTTTGTGTGCGTTACTGCCAGTTTAACGCCATATAGTTTTGTGCGTTACTGCATGTTTGACGCATTATATTGCAGTATATTATAGTGTATCCGTGGAGTGTGTCTGTGTATTGTGAGTAATCAAATTAAAGTGCACCAAACACCACTTTATACTGATTAAAGTGCATCTACGTACAGATTGCCACTTCTTTACATTTTCTAATAAGCACCGCCCCCTCCCTCCCAATAATGTCTGGGAGGACAACAAGGAGAGGCAGACGTTCCCTTGGCACTGTAAGGGGGCTAGCAGCAAATGTGTCCACAGGCAAAGGTGGACGTGGTGGTTAGTCCTCAGGCAGGGCATGATTTTTTCTGTTTAGTGAGTTTGCCCGTGATATCCAGCCACAGCATGCAGAGGTGGTGGTGGACTGGCTTACTAAACCTTCCCCATCCTCCTCATCTTCTGTCACACAAGCAGAGACAAGTGTGCAGTCCCCTGCAGTTGCCAGAGTGGATAAACCTGCCTCATTATTTATTATTATTATTTATTTCAGGTACCTATATAGCGCTGTCAATTTACACAGCCTTTACATATATATTGTACATTCACATCAGTCCCTACCCTATTGGAGCTTACAATCTAAAGTCCCTATCTCACATTCATACATATACTAGGGTCAATTTAGACAGGAACTAATTTACCTACCAGCATGTCTTTGGAGTGTGGGAAGAAACCAGAGTACCCGGAGGAAATCCACACAGGCACAGGGAGAACATGCAAACTCCAAGCAGGTAGTGTCATGGTTGGGATTCGAACCAGCCACCCTTTTGGTGCCAGGTGAAAGTGCTAACCACTACACCACTGTGCCTCCTTGTCCACATCTATTCCTGCCATAACCCTAACATCAGCCATGGAAGAGTCAGCTGAGTTATTTGACCACAGCGTCAGCCACTTGCTCCTTGATGATGCCCAGTCATTACTGGATTCAAATGTTGGTTCTGAGGTTGAGGATGACAGGAACATGAGCCTAGAGAGAGGGGAGAACACTGGTAGACAAACTGGCATTCATGTTCCCAAAGCCGCAGCATATTGCCAAGTTGTCTCCAGTGGTAATGATGATGTTGATGAAGATGGAGGGGATGGAGATGATGATGATGATGAGGTCACTGATGCGACTTGGGTGCCAGATAGAGCAGAGGAGGAAACTGAAGGTGAGGCAGTACAACCCCAAGAAGGCTGACATCAAGAAAGAGTAGAGAGCAGCCACCCTATTCCATCACATTCTGCAGTTATCTCCTGGCCCACTTCCTAAAGCTCAGCTGTTTGGGCCCTTTTCAGCACATCTGCAGCAGATCGTACTGTTGCTATCTGCAAACTGTGTCTCAGGCACATCAAACGTGGCAAAAACACCAGCCATTTGGGTACCACATGCTTAACAAGGCATTTAAAGTGGCTGTAAAGCCGGCCCCAACCCACCCAAAAAAACCCTGCAAAGCAAAAGCATAATGAGCTAGTATGCAGCGCATACTAGCTCATTATGAAACACTTACCTCAGAACAAAGCTGTTGCAGCGGTCTTGGCACGCCGCTGTGACCGGCGACATCATTCTTCCGGGTCTACGGCTCCGTCCAGTCACAGCGTGGGCTCCAGCGCTGTGATTGGCGGAGCCTGACTGATGTCACGCATACGCACGGGAGCCGTCATTTACGGCATGAATACAGAAGAAACGGCACCCTGGGCTACCCCGGGTGCCGATTCTTCAGTGTGCATGTTTCAATGACGTCGGCACAGGTTTAGGAGATATTTCCTGAATCTACAGGTAAGCCTTATTGTAGGCTTACCTGTAGTTTAAAGTGGTTGTCATGACTTGACAACCACTTTAACGTCCAACTGCTGAGCCCATTGGCAAGAGCACCTAAAAGCCACACAAAAGGGGCACAAATCTGTCCCTCCTCCTTACCCACTTCAGTCTACCCCTGCTATACCGAGTCATTACCTCTCAGCAGCCTCCACTGACAGGGCTGATGGTATAGCACACGGTGTCCCAGGTCCTAGTAGCACATCTGCCAGCAGCACACCACCAGCTGTAGACTGTAGCCGACAAATTTCTCTGCCCCATCTGCTGCAGCGGAAAAAATAATACAGTTCCTGCCACCCATATGTCCAGCATCTAAATACAAGCTTGTCAAAGCTGTTGGCTCTCCAACTTCTGCCTTTCAGCCTGGTGGATTCTGCCCCTTCCGTGAATTTGCACAATGTGCTGTACCACAATGGCAGGTTCCCAGTCGCTACTACTTTTCACGTAAGGCCGTTCCATCTCTCTACCATCACGTGGAAGGGAATGTTCTGGCATCGTTGGGCAAGGCAGTCAGCCATAAAATCCACCTTACTGCTGACACATGGTCCAGCAAGAGTGGGCAGGGATGATATATTTCGTTCACAGCACACTGGGTAACGCTGCTTGCAACTCGGAAGGATGCAGGACAGGGCTCGGTTCTGCAGCTTGTCGTGCCCCCACGTCTCCCTACAGCTGGTGGTGATGATGCCAGACCTGTGAGCTCTACCCCCTCCTCCTCCGCCACCTCCATGTCCTCCTTTGCAGAATTGTCCTATGAACATCAGGTACCCCTTAAGCATTCAAAGGGCTATTGCATGAGTCAGGCTAAAAGGTGCCATGCAGTGCTTCAGCTGGTGTGTCTAGGGGACAGGAACCACACTGGAGCAGAGATTCTTGCAGCTCTGCATGGACAGGCCCAGAGGCGGTTTACACCACGCCAGCTGGAGCCAGGAATGGTGGTGTGCGATAATGGCTCAAACCTCCTGTCCGCTCTTAAACAGGGAAAGTTGACACATGTGCCATGCTTGGCACATGTCCTCAATTTGGTGGTGCAGCATTTCCTAAATACGTACCCAGTATTGGAAGATGTGCTAAAGCTGGCCAAAAGAGTCTGTAGCCATTTCAGACATTCATACACAGACAGTGCTTGGTTGGCTGAAATTCAGCAGGAATTCCACCTGCCCGTAAGCCGCCTGATTTGTGACATGCCCACCCAGTGGAACTCGACTTTGGCAATGCTGCAGCGGCTATACATGCAGCAGAGGGCCGTCAACTAGTACCTGTGCGAGTATGGCACGACGACAGGCTCAGGCCGTCTCTGCTTTTTTTCCCACGCCAATGGCTGATCATTTTTTTCCCACGCCAATGGCTGATCATTAAGGATGCAAGTACTGTACTGTCACCATTTGAGGAGGCCACAAGGATGGTGAGCCATGACAGTGCATGCATTAGTAGCACTGTTGTGTTCCTGCTGGAGCAGACTCTGCGTGGCATTATGGACAGGGCACTGGAGGCAGAGCAGCAGGAGGAAGAGGAGGCCTTCCTTTCCTCTCAAGGCCCACTTTATGCAGACACCATCATTCCTATGTCACAGAACACACAGGAGGAGAGAGGGAAGGAGGATGAGGATTCTGGCACTTTCGCAGGCTTCGAAGAAGAGGAGGACATGTGTCAATCTGTAAGTGATGGCTTTCCAACCCCAGGACCCTTGGGAGTAGTACATGGCTGGGAGGAGGAAGTTCCAGATGCTATCATCCTGAATGACCCAGAGGAGTCTGCTTCTCAAGCCTCGGCAAATTTGATGTGCATGGGCAACCTTATGCTTCAAAGCCTGCGAAATTACCCAAGAATACGTGGCATAAAGGAGCATGATCACTACTGGTTGGCAACCCTCCTTGACCACCGCTATAAGGAGGGGAAGGTCTTAGAACTCATCCCATCCCCACAGAGAGTGCAGAAGATAAAATCTCTTGAGGGCATGTTAAAGAGGATTTTATTGAACGTTTCTCCAGACTCCCGGTGTTCAATCATTTTATCTGGAAGAATGTTTTTGGTATAGGTTTCATGGGCACAATTAACACCTTAAGACCAATTTTTCAGCACCTGTTTGACAGGTGCATATCATTGCAATTTTTTACAGCAAGGCCAATTCTTGCTTTCATCAAGAGTACCTCTATAGGGTTACGGTGGGAAGGCGCCACCGACACCCAAAGAGTAATTTTTCTGCACCTGTTTGACAGGTGCATATCATTACAATTTTTTTTACAGAAAGGTCAATTCCTGCCTTTATGAAGAGCACCTCTATAGGGTTATGGTGTGAGGGCTCCACCGACACCTAAAGCCCAATTTTTCTGCACCCATTACTTCTATCCAAAGTCAAAGTGACACCAGAATTTATCCAAAAAATCTCTAATCTTGTTCCCAGTGCACTACATGGTGGCTTCATCATACACACTGGCTCCCCAGCTGTTGCTGAGCAAAATAAAGGCAGCTTGCAGGGCAAATATCATTTTTTTTGGCTTTATAAATGCAATTATTGCTGCAGCAGATTCTAGTTATGGTACAGATCTGCAACTTTACAGTTAGACTAAGGGGACCCCCCCCCCCCCAAGCACTGTATTGGAAGGAATTTTTCATTTTTATGCCTTCACTTTAAAAATCAAAAAATCACTGCTCATTTAAAAATGAGGTTTTTTACAAACTTTTTTTTTCATTGATACATGTTCCCCAGCAGGGCAGAATCCAGACCCCTATATCCATTGTATGCCCAATTGCTTGCATATAAGCCTTCAAAATGGGCATTTTAGATTTTTGACGTTCGTGTCCTATTGACTTTAATGGGGTTCGTTATTCGGGTCCGAACTTTCGCGGTGTTCGAAAGTTCTGGTGCGGACTGAACAGGGGCCATTTGGCCCATCCCTAGTAGGCACTGGTGACATCACTGGCTCTCATCCTAGGATCTTGGAAAGCTAAGGATATCAAACCTCATGAGAAGATGTTCAAACACTATGCAGATGTGCATTTTTGTAAGATTATTCTGAAAGGTTCAAGAAACAGTCCCAGAGAAGTCTAAGGTTCCATCATGGGCTATGTCCACTAGGTGTCCACTAGCCCTGGTGCATGAGGCTCTGCGGTTCAGGTGCTAGCAGAAGGAGCAGGTGCACTGTCCATCCCCACTGTTGGCAGCCTGTTAAACTCTATGAGAGGCTGACAGCTCCTGTGGCTGAATGGTGTATCAAGTGCTACTAATGTTTGTGCCAGTATGTGCTCAGGGACAAATGCCCGGAATGCAAGAAGTCTGTGTTTTGAGCATTTGTCCCTAGACACATACAGCCCTAAACTAGGGTTGCCACCTTTTCTTCAAGCCAAACCCGAACACAATATCAGTGCACGGCATTTTTTTTTTTTTTTTTTTAGTAGCACATTAAATTCATTACCTCTGTACAATGCAAGGCAATTTTTATGTAGTATAAACGACACATATATTTGTTTTGATTAAAAAACATTTCTAATCATATGGAGTTAATCACAAGAGTCCGCCTTTACATCAGAGTCGACAAAGTTGACACTCTTGGCTTACAATTGCAGTGAGTAACGCTGCTGGGTAGCCACAGTCTGGGCCAGGGGCGGACTGACAACTCATGGGCCCCTTGGGCAATTGGAGATCATGGGTCCCCCAGGTTTAACATTGCTGCCGCATGGCAGCCATCTTTGTGACCCAACATTAATGTGACAGGCCCAAGTGTAGAGGCAGTATGTACAGGAGAGGAGTGCGGAGGGTATGATGGGTGCAGTACTTACAGGAAAGTAGTGTGGAGGGTATGATGAGTGCAGTATGTACAGGAGAGGATTGTGGAGGATATGTTGGGTGCAGTATGTACAGGAAAAGAGTGTGGAGGGTATGATGGGTGCAGTTAACGGGTTCCCCGGGTACTCAACAGTCAG
>BLSH010274036.1:1067270-1082868 GCA_018402905.1 Glandirana rugosa
CATTTCTAGAAACATCGAAAGTACTAGGTAGGGGATGTCTGAACTACTGGAATTGAAAAAAACTTGTTTCCACGTCTCTACTGGGGGGGGTGAGGGGTCCGAACTAAAGGAACGACATGTTGACTGAAGATTTCATCTCAACGGTGGAGTAAGGAAATTTGGGCTTGTGCATACTTAATGTGTCCAAGACACCGACTAACTCCACCATTAATTTGAGCCACGGAATAGACGTAATTTAATCGGAGTCTTGGGAAATCAAGCCTGGGGAGTGGGGGGGGTCATCTCTGCACCTTTGTTCAAAAAAAGTTAAGGTCATCAAGTCTGTAGGGGATGGATCATGAAAGCTACAAAGATCTTTACCTGCAGGTAATAGTTCCATCCTAGAAAGTCTAAATTTGGTTTGTTTGCGCAATGTCTTTATGCCTTTCCACCACAGTGTATGCAACATTCTGTCACTTGTTTATCATTAATTTGTCACTTTGCAATGTGCCGATGTAATGTGACAATGACTGAAATGCGCTTTCTATAAAGCCAGGTGACAAGTTGTGCCAGCATCGCTTGATACTGTTCTGATACCAGTGAGATTTCAAACTTATGCTTCCTTCCAGGAGCCCTGTCTTCATTCCAGTGTTAATTTTCTAATGGCTTTTGTTCATGGATGGTTTCCAGTCCAGCATAGATCATTAGGCTTTACAATGTCATTATGCAAGTACAGCAGATATGCCTTTAGGCTGCATTCACATTACAGTGTATTAAATCGTGGGCAGATTTGCCGCCAATCTGTCCGCGATTTGACAGTGCCGATACCATTTATTTGAATGACACCTCAAAACCTGGCGCAGATCTGCCGCCATTGTCGGGCGATAAAGCGTGCCGCAATCGCAGGACGCATGCCGCCCCAAAGTAGCTCCTGAACTATTATTGGGCGACATGTGTCCCGCGATGTGGGTTGCCGCAAATGCAGCTCGCCTTATCGCCCGTCAATCGCGGCAGACCTGCACCGTGTTTTGAGGTGTCATTCAAATAAATCTCAAATATGCATCCTGCGTTTTGCCATTCACATATCAGTGCTGTCAAATCACGGGCAGATTTGCGGCAAATCTGGCCGCGATTTAATATGCTGGAATGTTAATGCAGCTTAAAGATGAAGTGTGGCCACATAACATAAGCCCAATGCTGTTTTAGAACAGCCACTCATTTTTGGGGCCTAGGTGCCTCTAACAATCATTCACACATGAAAGAATTGGAAGTATACCCTCAGTAGTCACAAGCAAGTTATCGTTGCCTAGGAAATCAGCTGATTTGCATATCACCAGAGACAAAACAATACGATCAATGGGTTATATTTTTAACTGATTTTCTTTAAAAAAAATTGTTAAGGTGTTTAAGGTTTATAAGTTGCCCATAGATGGCTTGAATGTGGAAATTGGAGCCGGCTCGACAAAAGTCCCTACTTACCTGGGTCAAAAATTATTGACTGAACAGTGACTGCATCCAATCAGATGAAGTCACTGTTCAGGTATTCAGGCAGCTATGTGTGCTGCAGTAGCTTGAATACAACAACCACCATTGGAGATTCCTCCAGTAACTGTGGCATACTGAACCTGGACACTAAAATTAAGACAGTTCAAGGTCATATGATTTGAAAATGTGATATAGCTCTTCGTTCCTCACTTACCTTCCCTTTACTCTATTGCAGTGTTTTTTAACCTCTTTTCAGTTAAAGAAGTACAGCCAAAGCTTTCTTGGCTGTACTTCTCCAGTAGATCACAGGAGTGCAGTTCATTCTGCACTCCTGTGACTCTCTTTCAACCGACAGCAAGCTGAAGCCCATTGTTGGCTGACGTCACAGACAGCGCCGCCCCCCCCCATCCATGCATCCAGCTCCCTGATCTACATACAGGGCGCCGGACTATAGATTCTAATGGGGGGTGGGTTTGAAGCACATGATTAGAGCCTGAGGCTCTAATAAGCTTAAAAAAGGTTGGGCCAATCCTACCCAGTTGTGTGAAGATAGCGAATGAATATTCACTATTTTCACACTAAATCTCCTCCCCACCAAACAGGAAGTGGGTCGTGAGACCTGTTTTCCAATTGGGCAAAACGTCAGGCGATCCTTCTGGATGCCTTGTGCCTAGGAGGAGGAGAAAGGAGACAAAAGGACACCGGAGCCGCTGCCACCCATCACCTAGATGGGGTCCGTCGTGCTGGAGGACGCCGGAGCCGCTGCCCATCACCTAGATGGGGTAAGTGCCGGACAGACCGGCAGACAGCGAGTGGGGGGGTTAGTGCTGATGCAGACTGCCTGGAGGGGTGGGTTCTTTGTCACCCCCCAATAAGAAAACACCAGCTGCCACTGGTCACAGTGCCATCCAGGCTGCGGAAGGTCCGCAAACATATGGTCGGGAAAAACCCAGGAGCAGACAGTAATCACCAGCTCATGGAGCACTGAGAACTGAGTGATCAGTGGTGTTTGATCGCTCAGTTCTCAGTCTTACGTAGAGTTGGTGGGGGACAGATGCAGCATCAGACCAATGCTGCATCCACCTAGGTAAGTATGATTTTGAAAAAAAATCCCAAACTTCTCTTTTAAGGCACGTTTTAAAATTCTGCACAATCTCCAGGCACCCCATTCTAAAATGTCGAAAATTAAATCAATAGTTTTACAACATTAGAGGCGATTTATTCTTACAAAGCAAATATACATTTGCGCACTGATACTGACTACTATTCCAGTATTTATCTTCTCCCTTACTTAGCTAAAATATCCCTAATGCTGAGGGGGTAGGGGAGAGGCAAACAAAGATGCTTTGCAGGCACTCAACCTCTTTATCAACCAATGATGTCATAAGAAAAGTACCTAGTAGTTTTGGGTGTGGGGATCATGTGACTTGGGGGCAAGGAAATAGTCCTTGGCTGTAAATTCCAAGGAAGGGTGGGAGGTGAAAAGAATGTCCAAATAGGTAGCAAGCAACTCTCTTCTACTACAGACATAGTTTTTCAAACAGGTGTGGAGGGTGTAGATAAAGAAGGTATTTTTGTCCTACCTAGACTGCAGCTCCTCAAAACGACTGGGAAATCTTCATCTAATAAAGCATAGGGAACACACAGGGCACAACAAAGTGCAGCATTAGGTGCTTTGCTTAAAGAGTAACTCCACTTTCATGGGAAAAAAACAGCAAGAAAAAAAAAAAAATATATATATATATATATGTATATAAATATAGAGTATACAATTGCAACTCAAGTCATATTGTAATTGAATGTTATTAAAAATGACCTTTCCTTTTTATTCTGCAGCCCTGTAATTTTCTGTAAAATGCAATATGGCTACCTGGAGGTATTCTGTACACAGAATGTGTAGAGAACGCCCTCCATAAACATAATTTCCTGCTTGTGTGATTGACTCACTGGTTTTCCCAGAAGTCTGCACTGAGATACAAGTCAGATTTCAGGCATCCCCTGCAACAAAAATGTCATTTTTGGTGAGATATTCCCAATAGGATATAACATCTAAAGGGATGCAAACCCTGCAGGTTTCCTAATTAGAGCCTTGCAGGTGCAGCAGCTGGCTGACAATTATGAAACCACTCCCATTAGATTCACTTATCACATGGACACAGACAAACACACAGGGATTTATTCAGAATAACAAAAGGTAGGAATTTGCAACAAAGTTTGTTAAAATCCTTGCAATGTACATAGATCACCCAGAGGGGAATGTTTTTTTCTCAACAGAGAAAACAGGAGTTTTGTTATGCTTTTTAACTGGTAATAAAGGCACCTAATGCTGCACTTAGTTGCGCCCTTTGTGTTCCCTTATTCTGCCATTCAAGTGAACTGGTTCATGGTATTTCTAAGTGGATCTACTGTTTTCATCATGAAAAGTCAGTAAAGCACCAGTGGTATGACATAACAGGTGACTTCTGTGGGATACGTTGGTATTACATTTTGACCAACTCCTGTGGCTGAGAGCTTGGCCCATTCCCCTTTATTATACTGTGCCTCACTTTAGCCAGTAAGGCTACCCATCACAGAAATGGACCAGTCATGACTTACTGAAAGATGGGAGAGGATGGGGCAGGATCTTGATCATGGAGTAATTCAATACATTCCTTTTCTGATTTTGAACCTCACACTTAGTCCCCTGGCAAAATGTACACTACCACAGCTATAAACGCTACGCTTTATTGCCAAAAGTATTGGGACAACTGCCTTTACACGCACATGACCTTTAATGGCATCCCAGTCTTAGTCCATAGGGTTCAATATTAAGTTGGCCAACCCTTTGCAGCTAAAACAGCTTCAACTCTTCTGGTAAGGCTGTCCACAAGGTTTAGGAGCATGTCTATGGGAATGTTTGACCATTCTTGGGTTGGGCTTGGCCCCTCAGTTCCAGTGAAGGGAACTCTTAAGGCATCAGCATACCAAGACATTTTGGACAATTTCATGCTCCCAACTTTGTGGGAACAGTTTGGGGATGGCCCTTCCTGTTCCAACATGACTGCACACCAGCGCACAAAGCAAGGTCCATAAAGACATGGATGAGTGGGATTGGGGTGGAGGAACTTGACTGTCCTGACCTTAACCCCATAGAACTCCCTTGGGATGATTTAGAGCGGAGACTGCGAGCCAGGCCTTCTCGTCCAACATCAGTGCCTGACCTCACAAATGCACTTCTGGAAGAATGGTTAAACATTCCCATAGACACTCCTAAACCTTGTGGACAGCCTTACCAGAAGAGTTGAAGCTTTTATAACTGCAAAGAGTGGGCTAGCTCTATGTTTAACTCTATGGACTAAAACTGGGATGCCATTAAAGTTTGTGTGCATGTAAATTCTAGCATGTAATAAAAGCAAGGGTATCTATAAAACAACCCTATTATCAAGGCTGAAAAACTCTTCTTGAAAGAGAATATCAACGATAATTTTGTCAGTACTTGGCTATAAAAGCTTTTTTTTCTACTGGTTTATAATCTACAAACAAAATATCAACAGTGGTTGGCATCAACCTCCTCAAGAGGGAGTATCTAAAGACTTTGAAGCTTGGAAATATTTGTTTTATTTGGAATGTGAGCAGTCATTAATGTTTAGTTTTTGTGCTTCTTTTCCCATTAGGTCCCTGGATAGAAAGTTGCAAAGGCCGGTTCTTGGGAAATCCCTTACGCTACCCAGCATCCCTCAGTCTCCAGTGCTGACTAGAGTTCCCCAACTTCAAGAAGGAGTCCCCCGCCTCCCTTCTACATGTTCAACCAGTACAGACACCCTGACATTGTGCAAACTGCCACCAGCTGGTACGTTCTACAACACAGAAGGTCTGGGGTGGTTTGAAGTTATGAATGCCATTTTGAAAAGTAGATAAATTGACTTCCTTTGTACTGACAGCACAAGACAAATTCATATGTGACTTTACAAATCTTGGCTTTCTGTAATATACAGCAACAATATCATTTTCAAACAAAACTCTGCAATTTATCATTAAATGTATGACAAGCCGTTTTTTGTTAAGAAAGTTTGAGAAAGCCTGAGACAGGGATTGAGGATCTTCAACGGCATTACATACAGAAAGAAAACAGTTATTCTTTAGTCGAGTATGGAAAGGTTAGGATCCTTGTCATATTTCATTTCAATCTACAGGGTGGGCCATTTATATGGATACACCTTAATAAAATGGGAATGGTTGGTGATATTAACTTCCTGTTTGTGGCACATTAGTATATGTGAGGGGGGAAACTTTTCAAGATGGGTGGTGACCATGGCGGCCATTTTGAATCCAACTTTTGTTTTTTCAATTGGAAGAGGGTCATGTGGTTTTAACGTAACTTTATTCTTTCATGAGTTATTTACAAGTTTCTGACCACTTATAAAAATGTGTTCAATGTGCTGCCCATTGTGTTGGTTTGTCAATGCAACCCTCTTCTCCCACTCTTCACACACTGATAGCAACACCGCAGGAGAAATGCTAGCACAGGCTTCCAGTATCCATAGTTTCAGGTGCTGCACATCTCGTATCTTCACAGCATAGACAATTGCCTTCAGATAACCCAAAAGATAAAAGTCTAAGGGGGTCAGATCGGGAGACCTTGGGGGCCATTCAACTGGCCCACGACGACCAATCCACTTTCCAGGAAACTGTTCATCTAGGAATGCTCGGACCTGACACCCATAATGTGGTGGTGCACCATCTTGCCACAAACAGGAAGCTAATATCACCAACCATTCCCATTTTATTAAGGTGTATCCATATAAATGGCCCACCCTATGTTCCTGTAGCAGATTTTTTCTCACTTCCTGTCTGGTCAGAAAGTGAGGGAAAATCTCTTTCATAGAGCCTAGGATAGCAGTAAAGAACAGGCAGCTGTGGTAAAGTGATATATTAAAGTGGAAGTAAACCCTCCTATCGTTTTCAGCCAAGGTGGCTGCCATCTGGTTTGACAGTTCGGTTGAGTGCCCAACCAATGTGTCGGAAATGTAACTGTTTTTTGAAACTGTTAAATCAATGGATTTACTTCCGCTTGAAAGGTTATTTATGACTGTGCTCATAAGTTTACATACCCTGGCAGAATTTATGATTTCTTGGCCATTTTTCAGAGAATATGAATGAGAACACAAATATTTTTCTTTCACTCATGGTTAGTGTTTGGCTGAAGCCATTTATTATCAATCAACTGTTTACTCTTTTTAAATCATAATCACAACAGAAACTACCCAAAGGACCCTGATCGAAAGTTTAAACACCCTGGTGATTTTGGCCTGATAACATGTACACAAGTTGACACAAAGGGGTTTGAATGGCTATTAAAGGTAACCATCCTCACCTGTGATCTGTTTGCTTGTAATTAGTGTGTGTGTATAAAAGGTCAATGCGTTTACTCCTGACAGACCCTTGCATCTTTCATCCAGTGCTGCACCGACCTTTCCGGATTCTGAATCATGGGGAAAGCAAAAGAATTGTCAAAGGATCTCAGTACTTAATACCGTGTATTGCCACCTTTAACATCAATGACAGCTTGAAGTCTTTTGTGGTATTTGTGGATGAGGCTCTTTATCTTCTCGGATGGTAAAGCTGCCCATTCCTCTTGGCAAAAAGCCTCCAGTTCCTGGAAATTCCTGGGCTGTCTTGCATGAACTGCATGTTTGATATCTCCCCAGAGTGGCTCAATGATATTGAGGTCAGGTAAAAAACCTTCAGGCTTTACAACCACTTTAATTCTTGCTCACTCTATCCTAAACTAGAAAAAAAGTTTGTGCTTTGATATGCAATTCAAAAAGCAGTCTGAGTTTCAGCAAAGTGACTGTGCTCAGGAACCGTTCCTGGCAATAGTATCTCAGAAGAAGAACCTGCTGCAGTCAGGAGGGAAGCATTTCTGTTGTCCCTCTCATCACCCATTGACGCTGTTTGATTGTAACTTTGCGGCAGTTAAGGTGAGATGCAGCATCTGAGGGCTTTACATGGTTGTGTCATCTATGTACAAACACCTTAAAACAAGAAGCAGATTTCCTGCATGATGCGGGCCTTCTAGGGAGAAAGCTAGATTAAGGCATTGCCAGGCGCAGTACTGTGATCTCATATATGCGCTTAAGATGGAAAAATATTTCTGACGCTAAGACCGTGTCAGTGAATAAGTGATAATAAGCAAAGCAAATTGTTTGTAAATTAAAGGTACCTGCTAGTCAAACTCAAATTTAGTATGGAAATGCATGCAGGGTACACTACTTGCCAAAACCAGTTCTTTGTTTTTTGTCCTGACGTTGGTTGATCACACCAAGCCACCCTGCTGTGTAAAATCCTCTGGATGACAGTAACTTGGCCTACAGGGAACATTTCAATCTGAATGTGTTATTCAGAATGTGTTGGGGATTCCCAACTATGCCTATCAAAGTCTTACTGTGGTGTATACCATATATATTCTTTTATATACATGTGTGTTCTTTTACAAAAATGTGTTTTTTCTTTTACAAAATGTATACATTAGGGTTGCCACCTCATCCCTTTAAAACCAAACACATATTAATTACACAGGTTCTGTGGCTGATTAAGGTGGTAATTAAACTCACTTGGTGCCTCATCTGCATTAAATTAGCGTCAGAACCTGTGTAATTCATAGGTGTTCGGGTTTTATAGGGATGAGGTGGCAAACCTAGTATACATGTGTGTTCTAAATGTACTGTACATATTCCTGAGAGGAACTGCAGATGCTCCTACTCCATTCATAGGTCACTGAGCAAGAAACATAATATACTGTATATGTAGCCACCCTGCCTTAAGCAGGATGGCCTATTTAAACTTAGCATTTACTAAGCTGTAGTCAGCATGAGCTAGACTGTTAGTTCAACTTCGTGAGTTTCTCCTGGGCTGTAGTCATTGCTTGTTTCTTCCTGTTGCAGGCTTATATATGTTTATATTCCACTGGCCAACCACTAGGAGATTTATTGCTAATGATACAGGCTGGGAGAGGTTATAACTATGCAAGAATGACCTTGGGAGAAGGGCTGTAGATGGCAGTCTGATCCTCTCAGACATGCTGCTTGAGGTGGACCATGTGTCTGGATAAAGGCATTCGTTTGAGGCCTAGTATGCTGAACAAGAGAATTGAAGCCCCATGGAGGAAATTTCAGCCTAACTGAAGTATCTAAAGATGGGTTCTTCACTGAGTTGTGGTGACCTGAACTGGGCAGAAAACATGATGAACCATTGGCTGTCTTACAGTAAGGAGTTGATTTCACGGAATACTGGCTTGGCATAAGGGTACTGTTTCTGTGAAGATTGTTTTATATTTCTTTCCTTCATCTGGAGTTTGCCAGGTCCATAAGTGTCCTGTGTTCTAGCCTTCTCTCACAGGAGTGTTGAGTAAGATTCAATAAACTCCAGTTCTTGCATGGTAAAGTGACTGGCATCCATCTCCCCACATTGCTCCACTGTCACCAAGGACTACGTCCTGGGGTGAAATGCTAGTCCACTCAGGGAGGTCAGGGGTTGCTACATATAACTCTGAAGGAGAGAGATTGTAAAACACAGAATGATTAGCAGAAGGACGCAGTTCTATTCTATCAGACAATGAGAAGACCATTTAAAGGAGAACTAAACTCGTAAAAAAATGTAAAAAATTGCTAGGAGATAGAGATTTTTTGCAAAAGTGGCATGCAATGTCTCTTCTCCAAATAAACCTTTCCCCATAGCAATTTTGTTTTCTCTTTGTACACTGTACTACTGTAGAAGCAGTACTGTGTATACTCCTGGCTAATTAAGTTAGCTTGTGAGTGTTTTCTAGGTTCAGAGCTGCTAGCATTCCCTTACTGCTCACCCTGTCTCTGAAGACTCACTTTATGAATGGGCCATTTGAGCCAGGCACCAGGCGCTTCCTCATTTTCATTGGTTGCTGGGTGCCATTTCCAGGTTCCACGGCCTTGTGGCAGAAGGGGTTAACATTGTGGGAAAGAGTG
Source organism: Glandirana rugosa (assembly GCA_018402905.1). Classification (NCBI taxonomy): domain Eukaryota; kingdom Metazoa; phylum Chordata; class Amphibia; order Anura; family Ranidae; genus Glandirana; species Glandirana rugosa. The sequence continues at coordinate 1,076,714 of BLSH010274036.1, forward strand.
CTGACGTCATCTGTTGGGTGCAGCGTCACACACTCAAGCTCTCCATGCACTCTTTTCCACCACACAGCATTATTGAAGCATCTCCCTGTTGTTGTTGCTGTTGCAAAGAGCCATATGGAACTTTGATCCATTCCTGCTGCTTGCCTACAGTGACATTGGTTATCTCTGGAATCCGACCCTTCTGGTAGTGGACCCACACCTGCTACCAGCTGTCTGGGTTTCTTAAGCCAGTCTGGGTTTCTTAAGTCGTTTAGGACTTGCCTCTTACCCTGAGCCTATATGTTGCCTATCGGCACTGTGGCTGCAGCATGTCCAAGTCTACACATGGGAAAGGGAGGGCACCCAGGTGTCTCAGCTTACTTTCTACTAGCAGTTTGAATACTGCTTGCAGCATGCCTACTGAGAGTGCCAACATCTATATATGTAAAGCTCTGCGTAAATTGACAGCACTATATAAGTATCTGAAATAAATTAATAAACAAAATCTACAGCCTGAAATCATGCTGTCCTCTGCTGTTAGAATTGTTTTCCTCCCTGGAGTTCTCCCTCTCTGTTGGTTGTGGCTGGGTCCTCTGCTCTCTTGACTTAGGTTTATATAATGGTCATGCAGACTTAATGACCCAAATTACCTAGTTGTTTGCTAATCATGAAGGTCACAAGCCTATTCCTGCACCCTCTTCAGCAGATTCCATATCTAATTTCCCTACAACCATAGCTGCTTCTAAACCATTAATCCTGAAGTCTCTGATTTTAAATCATTCAAATCCTTCACTGATGAGTTTACTCCCAAGGAGTCTACTGCTACTACTTAGTTAAAGTGGATGTAAACCCGCACGTATACCCAGTGAAGTGAACAGCCTCAGATGATACACAGAGATGAAACAAATCTCCCTACATAAGTTTTACGCGCATATCTGCTGTCTTCAGCTTTACATGCTGTTTAGAAAGTGTACGTCCTGTTAGAATTTTCTCTTCCTGATTCACCTGTGGCTGTGGATTCTTGCCATACACTGTGAGACAGCTGATTGGAGGAAAGCTACACACCCCCCTCCACATAGGCAGCGACTCGCAGAGCTGTGCTGTGAATAGACCAGCTCTCTGCTAATCTCTTTATAGCACCCACCCTGACACAAAATTCAGCCTGGTTTTATCACAGTTGATGAAGAACTTGTCAGAAGTTATCATGCTGATAACAGAAGAACGGAGCAGGAAAGAGCCACAGAACTTAGGGCTTTGAAGAGAGATAAGAAAACACTACAGATATTACCAGTGAGGAACAGGCCATACTGGATAAGGAGTTGAAATTCGCACCGCTGAAGAGGCTGGATAAGTTTGGGATATTTATGGATGTCCAGAAATTCATCCGTAAGATGAATATCAAAAGGTATTTCATCTCCAACTCTATGACTAGGAATACTAGCGGTGAAACTATGATCAAGTACATGATCGTGACCCTTCAGGCACCCTGTTTGTAGGGATAGATCGTTTCTCTATACATTGGAGAGGTAGCTGTAGGGTCAGAGAGTTGTCAAAACTCGAAACTAAATGGATTTATGTCCTTAAAAGTTACGCTCTGTCCGGCATGAATACAAATTTGGACGTGAACTCATTTTTGGACAACTCCTGACCCTCAATGCTTTTGCATCTACTTCCCCATACCCATACATCTTGTTATTAGGTGTTTGCGGCCTTTTATGATTTTTTAAGGACCTTTTATATCCAATTTTTAGTAATTGGTCTATATATTTGCTGTTTTTAGTTTTCCTTTTATGACATTTTTGGTGGTTTATTATGATCACTGTATATAATATTGATTGGAGCCCTTCCTCGTGTATTATGGTCTGTTTTTTATTGACTATCTACCTGTTATATTTTTCATTTGTTGGGAGGGAAGTGACATCCGTCAATTGGAATAAATAGGGATTTTTTTCCTTATTGGCAAGGGCTTTTTATTAAATTTTAAATGTACCGGTAATAGGTATTTCATTCACAAATAAATTTCTTTTGCTCATTTTGGCATGTAGATTTGTGTCTAGAATAATGGATCAGGGGACATCTTTTTTGTGTCCAGATATGAAACGGCTGTTTAAGAGTAGTCCTTTTGGTTCCGGCTGGGTGTCAAATAATTTCTACTCCTCTCCTGCTAGATATATAGCTAAAGTTTTGAAATCACACTCATCACTGAGTGTGGTGAAAACGAGGCTTGGTGTCACGTACCTGGTGGTAGAGTCTGGCTTATGCGGGGGCAACCTCTCTTGCGGCCCTGGTTCGAGAACCCCTGATAGTGGGAACAGGGAGCTCAGGAGCACAGGGGGGCACGAGGGCTGGACAGTCCTTAGCTGGTAGGCGGAAGTCCGCTGGGGCTCGTGCAAACAGGAGAGTAGTGTTTCAGTCCGGGTCGGCAACTAGCGGGCGGTGCGGTACAGCGGGATCAGACAAACGGATGGTCGGGTACAGGCAGGGTCGGCAACGTGCTGGCAGAGACGGTACAAGGGATCAGACAAGCGGAGGGTCGTAGGCAAGCCGGGGTCAGGTGCAGGCAGATAACAACAAGTCCAAAGGGATAGCCGGGGTCACAGGAACAGGAAGTCACTCAGAAATAGCTTGCCGGGGGCACAGATGCGGGAAACGCTGTAGAACGGACAGCACCGGGCACTGAGCCCTGCAAGTTTAAATAGAGCCGATTGGCGCCTGTTTCCGGCGCGTGCGCGCGCACGGATGCGCGCGCGCGAACGCGCACAGGCGCGCGCACCACCGCGGAAACCGTGGAAACAGCTGCATCTTCCTGACACTTGGTCTGTTCTATTTTGCTTTGGTTTTGATGCAATTTCCGGATGGGAACCGGAAGTTGCGTTCACTTCCGCAGTTGAAATTTTCTCTGCACGGAGTGGGAGTGAGGCTTGGAACTCCGGGCAGCCAATAGGGACATTAGAGGAGATTGATGCCGGATGTGACCCGGAAGTCTTGTAACCCATGATGGAGCCGTGTCCCCCCTCCTTTGTCCCTTTATAAAGCGGTGGTTAAGAATGGACGCCAAACCCTGGGAAGAAGTCAGATAGCGACGAAACAGGTCGGGTTATGGCTCCATTTTGACGCACCACAATTCCATTTGAGGCTGAATTTGACACCACTCTTATTGACATACCTGTTTTTATTTGTTTAACTGTTGTGCAAGTTTAAATAGGGCCGATTGGCGCCTGTTTCCGGCGCGTGCGCGCGCACGGATGCGCGCGCGTGCACGCGGGTGCGCGCACGGGCACGTGCGAACGCGCACAGGCGCGCGCACCACCGCGGAAACCGTGGAAACAGCTGCATCTTCCTGACATTGCCCCCCCCAAGGGGCAGCCTCCGGATGCCCATCTGGGCTCTCTTGGTCGGATTGCTTCTCCAAAAGGACTTGACCAACTCCTGGGCATGTAAGTTGTTTTCCGGCTCCCACGAATTCTCCTCAGGACCATACCCCTTCCACTTCACAAGAAACTGTATGCCCCCCGCTCTCCTCCTGCAGTCAAGGATGGATTCCACCTCATACTCCTCCTCTCCGTCTATCATGACTGGTTCAGGTGGGGACGACTTCCGTCCTGGAAACAGGTCTCTGGCTACTGGCTTGAGGAGGTGTACGTGGAATACCGGGTGAATCTTGAGCGTGGGAGGCAGATCAAGTTCGTAGGCCACTTTATTAATTCTTTTCTTCACCGGAAAAGGCCCTAAGAACTTTGGTCCCAGTTTCTTTGAGGGGCAGGACAGTCTTAAATGGGTGGTTGCCAACCAAACCCGATTGCCAGGTTGGCCAAGTTCTCCACGTCTCTTCCTATAAAAGATTTCTTTGTTTCGTTCCTGGGTTTGGGTGAGGGTCTCCTGCAACATTTTATTGTTGACTTCCAGAAATTTTGTGATCTCCAAGGTGGCTGGGATTGTACTTTCCGGAATGACGTCAGGCAGGAATGTAGGATGGTAGCCGAGATTCGCCCAAAACGGAGACTGCTTGGTAGCGGAATGCACGGAGTTGTTATAGGCGAACTCGGCTAGAGGTAACAAAGAGACCCAGTCATCTTGGGAATAGGACGAATAGCAGCGGAGATACTGTTCCAGGGTCTGATTGGTCCTTTCCATCTGACCGTTGGACTGCGGGTGGTACGCTGAAGAAAAGGCCAACTTGATCCGCAGAATTGAACACAAGGACCTCCAGACCCGGGAGGTGAATTGCCCCTCTATCTGATACCACATTCCTCGGAATTCCGTGTAGGCGGACAATCTCCCGTATGAATACCTTGGCCGTCTCAGAGGCTGAGGGGGTACCTTTCATCGGGATGAAATGCGCCATCTTCGTGAGGCGGTCGACCACCACGAAGATAGTCGTGAAGCCAGCAGACGGGGGCAATTCCACAATAAAATCCATCGAAATTTGCGCCCAAGGGCGCTCGGGAATAGGTAGTGGGTTTAGAAGACCCCAAGCTCTGGTTCTCTCCGTTTTGTGTGCACAGACAGGGCAGGCATTGACATAGTTTCTGCAGTCCTCCTTGAGTTGGGGCCACCAAAAGGTACGGGCAAGAAAGTCAGCTGTCTTCCGGTGGCCGAAGTGTCCGGCTAGATGAAGGTCATGACAGAGTTCCAGGGCGGACAGACGGAGCTCCTCTGGCACAAAAACTTGTGTACCCAACCACCATAAGCCATCCTTGAGGGAGAGTCCCATATTTGTGGGCATGGTGGTGCCGGCTACCCTTTGCCTGATCTGGGAAAGAAAATCCTCCTGAAGCAGAAGGAAATGATGAGCAGGTAATATGGTGTCAGGAGGAGGCGCTTCTCCGGTTATAGGGAACATACGCAAAAGCGCATCCGATTTAACATTTTTGGATCCGGGCCGGTAGGTAATGTGCAACTAGAATCTTGAAAAGAACAGAGCCCAGCGCGCTTGGCGAGGCCTAAGTCTCTTAGCCGTTCTTAAGTATTCCAAGTTCTCGTGGTCCGTGAAAACCAAGACTGGATGAGCTGCTCCCTCCAGGAGATATCGCCACTCTTCTAGAGCGGATTTGATGGCCAGAAGCTCCCTGTCCCCTACATCGTAGTTTCTCTCAGGGGGAGAGAGCTTCCGTGAGAAGAATGCAATTGGATGCAAGGATGCTTTAGGTCCCTGCCTTTGGGACAGAACTGCCCCGACTGCAGTCTCCGAAGCATCCACCTCCAAAACATAGGGCCGTGTTGAGTCGGGGTGCTTGAGCACAGGTGCCGAGGTAAACAATTTCTTCAGGGTTTCGAAGGCGCTCTGGGCTTCCGGAGTCCAGGTGAACCGGGTATTCTGTTTGGTTAGTTGCGTAATAGGTGCAATAACCGCAGAAAAACCTCGAATGAATTTTCTGTAGAAGTTGGCGAAACCAACGAAGCGCTGTACCGCCTTCCTGTCCCCTGGTGGGGGCCAATCCACAATAGCAGAGACCTTCTGAGGGTCCATAGTCGTGCCTGTAGTGGAGATATGGAACCCCAGGAAGGCGATCTCTGTGCGCTCAAAATCGCACTTCTCGGCTTTGGCGTACAAGCCATGCAACCGTAAACGGCTGAGTACGCTCCTGACGTGCTTCCGATGTTCTTCTAGGGAGGGGGAGAAAATGAGGATGTCGTCCAGATAGACTACCACGAACTGATCAAGAAAATCCCTAAAAATGTCATTGACCAGGTGTTGGAACGTGGCCGGGGCGTTGCACAGTCCAAAGCGCATGACTAGGTACTCGAAATGCCCGAATCGGGTCCTGAATGCCGTCTTCCACTCATCCCCCTCCCGTATACGAATCAAATTGTACGCTCCCCGGAGATCCAATTTGGTGATCTGCCGTAAGTCCTGGGCTAAGCCCGTAAAGCTCATGGATCAGTACGCGAAACCTGACACGTTGCGGGGCCGGTGCAAGGTTGTGGACCAGTTACTGTAAAAATCCCTAAAAGAACTAGTCAAGCACCATCAGATAGACCTGCTGTAGGAGTAAAAGAGGGGGAGGGATCTTCTTGTAGCCTTCGTGCAGTCCTCGCATGAGTCGGCAAATGCCAACGTACCGAACATGCGGTTTCGGCTCTTCACGCTAAAACTCGCGTGTCTCTAGCGGAAGGACCCCAAGGTATAGAGGTGATGTCCGTGCTGATACCTGGGAGTCTTCCAGAGACGATAA
>BLSH010274036.1:1083262-1097219 GCA_018402905.1 Glandirana rugosa
ACCTGTCCAGGGTGGAGGTTTCAGGGGCATTTTGCTCCAATAGGCGGTGAGCCCAGGACTGGGGATCATCCTGAAGCAGCGAGATCACCAGACCCACCTTGGTGGCTTCCAAAGAAAACGTGCGGGGCTGGAGAGCAAAGTACAGTCTACAGGAACTGCGGAAAGCCCTGAATTTCCTGCGATCCCCTGCAAACCGCTCCGGCATAGGCACCCTTGGATCCGCGGACTGGGTTCCTGTTATGTGGGTAGGCATATGACCTTCGCTTGGAAAGATAGGAGCGGCCAGGTCCTGTACTTGGTTTTCCAGGCGTACATACCCTTCCTGAAGGGTCTTTACTGCTTGGGAGAGTCCAGCAAGATGTACGCACACTTCCTCCATGGGAGAGGGCCCCGGCGCAGACTCTGACGGGGCTGTCCGTTTCTGTCACGTACCTGGTGGTAGAGTCTGGCTTATGCGGGGGCAACCTCTCTTGCGGCCCTGGTTAGTGGGAACAGGGAGCTCAGGAGCACAGGGGGGCACGAGGACTGAACAGTCCTTAGCTGGTAGGCGGAAGTCCGCTGGGGCTCGTGCAAACAGGAGAGTAGTGTTTCAGTCCGGGTCGGCAACTAGCGGGCGGTGCGGTACAGCGGGATCAGACAAACGGATGGTCGGGTACAGGCAGGGTCGGCAACGTGCTGGCAGAGACGGTACAAGGGATCAGACAAGCGGAGGGTCGTAGGCAAGCCGGGGTCAGGTGCAGGCAGATAGCAACAAGTCCAAAGGGATAGCCGGGGTCACAGGAACAGGAAGTCACTCAGAAATAGCTTGCTGGGGGCACAGATGCGGGAAACGCTGTAGAACGGACAGCACCGGGCACTGAGCCCTGCAAGTTTAAATAGGGCCGATTGGCGCCTGTTTCCGGCGCGGGTGCGCGCACGGGCGCGCGCGAACGCGCACAGACGCGCGCACCACCGCGGAAACCGTGGAAACAGCTGCATCTTCCTGACACTTGGTCTGTTCTATTTTGCTTTGGTTATGATGCAGTTTCCGGATGGGAACCGGAAGTTGCGTTCACTTCCGCAGTTGAAATTTTCTCTGCACGGAGTGGGAGTTAGGCTTGGAACTCCGGGCAGCCAATAGGGACATTAGAGGAGATTGATGCCGGATGTGACCCGGAAGTCTTGTAACCCATGATGGAGCCGTGTCCCCCCTCCTTTGTCCCTTTATAAAGCGGTGGTTAAGAATGGACGCCAAACCCTGGGAAGAAGTCAGATAGCGACGAAACAGGTCGGGTTATGGCTCCATTTTGACGCACCACAATTCCATTTGAGGCTGAATTTGACACCACTCTTATTGACATACCTGTTTTTATTTGTTTAACTGTAATGCAATACTTTTTATTTCAATTTACTAGTTGTACTGTTATACGCTATGGGAGCCTTTTCATTCCATGTAATATCCCGTACTCCTGTATGAGAAGAATGGATTAATGTGACCTGGACACAACTGTGGAGGTCTACACGCTCCATGTCGGCACACATCTATGTGGATATTAAATAAGGCTCGTGTTGATCTCCTGTAACAAGAGATCAACTCTTTGGGGTAAGCGCAACCTTTGCGTGGTGGTGAGTATTTCCACGTAATTTTGACTTTGAGCACGGTGGCACTTTATTATTTATTCACTATTCACATTTTATAAGACGTTTTCCCAAGATTTGGATGTGGACTGTCTGCAACAAATCGTTTCTTGGATTTTATTATCTATAAAGGACTCTTTAATTCAGGTCTTTGAACGGACTTGGTGCACTTTATGTATTTACACATTTCATGAATATGTAGTGCGACACTTTTTACATATACATCTATTAAATCTGCAAGGACCTTCACTGGACGTGAAAGATATATGGAAGACGTGATATGAGTTCTAAACTAAAGAGTTTGAACCTGAGACCAGAGAATATTAAGTGTCTCCTGTAAAAGGAAAACTCTGGCTTAAGATGTGTCCAAATCAGAAGGAAACCTCCAGCAACTGTGTACAGTAGAGAAAACATTCTGACTGAAGAAATGGAGACGACAAAAGTGTAAAATAATAGGTTAGTCTTTACAACAGCAGAGCTGAAGAAAAGACGGCCATTCTCCTAAGACACTAGCAAAAAAAAAAACAAAGACATGAAGGTGCTAGGAGGAGTCATACTCTAGGCTGGCCTACCGTTTTTTTGTTTGCCAGTGTCTAATCCTCTTGTTGGCTACACTTTAATAAGTAGGTTAAAAATTTCTTGTGTACCTCAATGCACTCCAAGAAAAGGATTTTACTGTAAGTACAAAAAAATTAGCACATATGAACTGTCTTGCAAGAAACTGGACACGTGTAGCTATGTAAGAAGAGGTTTGGGTCATGTCTCGTATGAATGGAATGAAGTCCAGGAGATGTCCACATTATGGATGGAATTACAAAAAAGCGTGCTTTTGATTTTTGAGTGATATGTCAAGGCTACATGGATCTATGCACTGGTTGAGTACTTGATGATTATCCTTCTACAAAAAGAGAAAGTAAATGAGGTACAGAAAAAACATAGGCAGTGATGTTACAAAATAAATTAGTAAGAACAAACATATGGATATCCCCTCCGGGGACAGCGATCTGTGACACTACTGCCCTGCTGGAGCAGAATCACTCAAAGCTGACCCTTGTTTTACAAATAAGAGGCCCAGGCTGGCTGCGATCCCGCACTCACTGACATCGCATCTGTGACTGGAGGAAGACGTGTGCCTATGTCTGCCAAAATTGCTTCTGTTCTCAGTTGATATGCGCAAATGTTTTGTCAAGTAATGCTTTGGTACACACTCCAGGAAACATACACTGCTAACCCCATCTTCAGTCTACACTTCTGATACTCTCTTATTTCTGTGTCTACATATTGTTTTACAAACTCAAAACACTTGTACTTTATTAGAAACCATGAAATAATATTTTATACCATTCTTGCATATTACTGTGTTGGCATTTTTTTTCAGCTTTCATCATGCCATTATTACAGCCTGAATTTGTATTGAGCCAGTGTGCTTTTTAACGTGTGAATTAACCCTATACTATGGGATTCAGAGGTGATCATTATTGGCCCTCTACTTTGATAGGCAACCCCTCTGCCCAATAATTAGGTGCAGAAGCCATACAGCATAATAGAGTGCTATAGGTTTTGGGGCTTCCGGGGTGCTCATGAATTTCGTTAAAGGAATGTACAATTACTGACTCTTTTAATGTTTGCAGTTCATTTCTAACTTAATGCATTAAATTTGATGATACACTTACAGGAAATCTGTACCCATACAGCGGCTGACAGCTACTTCTGGAGTGCTAGTTACTTGGTTGTCATTCTGACCCAGTGACTTCAATACTCTGTGTATTTATTATTGTCAAAAGTATTGGGATGCCTGCCTTTACACATGAACTTTAATAGCATCCCAGTCTTGGTCTGTAGGGTTCAGTATTGGGTTGGCCCACCCTTTGCAGCTATAACAGCTTCAACTCTTCTAGGAAGGCTGTCTACAAGGTTTAGGAGTGTCTATGGGAATGTTTGACCATTCTTCCAGAAGAACTTTTGTGAGGTCAGGCACTGAAGTCTCCACTCTAATTCATCCCAAAGATGTTCCATCAGGTGCAGGCCAGTCAAGTTCCTCCACCCCAATCCCACTCATCCATGTCCTTATGGACCTTGCTTTGTGCAACTACAGTCATGCTGTAACAAACTGTTCCCACAAGGTTGGGAGCATGAAATTATCCAAAATGTCTTGGTATGCTGATGTCTTAAGAGTTCCCTTCGCTGGAACCAAGGGGTCAAGCCCATCCCATGAAAAACAACCCCCCTCGACCAAATGATTTGGACCAGTGCACAAAGCAAGGTCCTTAAAGACGTGGATGAGCGATTTTAGGGTGGAGGCACTTGACTGGCCTGAACAGAGTCCTGACAACCCAATAGAACACCTTTGGGATGAATTAGAGCAGAGACTGCGAGCCAGGCCTTCTTGTCCAACATCAGTGCCTGACCTCACAATGCGCTTTTGGAAGAATGGTCAAACATTCCCATAGACACACTTCTAAGCCTTGTGGACAACCTTCCCAGAAGAGTTGAAGCTGTTATAGCTGCAAAGAGTGGCCCAACTCAATGTTGAACCCTACGGACTAAGGCTGAGATGCCATTAAAGTTCATGTGCATGTAAAGGCAGGTGTCCCAATACTTTTGATAATATAGTATATATTGTACATTCCCTACCCTCAAGGAGCTTACAATCTAAGGTACCTAATCCCATTCACACATATACATTTAATGAACAAACCTCAAACTGGTCCCGCTATTTGTCCCGAGTTCTATTCTCTAGTAAGTGCAAGCAGCGGGGCATATGGAAGTTTTGAAAGGAAGTTATCAGCTCACAAGGTTTCTGACAAACTCAAAAGGTACTTTTTGCACATATAAAGCAGATATAACAAATCATTTTTAATAGTATTTTAGCAAACCTAAAGAGAGCAAATAAGAGACATGCATTGTTAGGATTTATATACACTTTAAAGATAAAAATCTGACACCACTTTGACTTTTTTCCTGGTCAGCCAAAGATCGTAAGACAACTGGTAATTATAGTGAGAGGTCCAGTATTGGTTGAGGATTACTGCACTGTATAATAATATATGCTGGATGGTATTTAGTTTGAAATGAATGATTTCTTCTAGTGCCTTTATGGCGAAGCATTCTTCACACTGCGTGTGTTTTCTTCACAGTGGACTCATGGCGCTCTGGAGAAAGACAGATAAGCACCAGCACCTTCCCCACACGGATCTTCTCTTCCCCAGAAGAAACCCGTCCCGGTCACCAGCAAGCCTTCCACATACGGAAGAGCATTTCTGTGGACAACCACCTTAGTTCTTGTCATTACCCATTGCAACCACCCGACCCCCAGGGACAAAGAGTGAAGAGCAAACTGAGGAGGCAATTTGTAAGTACATACTCTCTGCTTTCTGGTCCCAGTTAAGATCAGATACACAAGAAGCATGGAAATTGTAAACAGGGGTCATCTATTGTCTTAGGGATGACCACAATGGCATATGATGTAACTTATTTGATCATTGATTATAATGATTGGACCATATAGGCATTAAAGCTTAAGGGCCAGTTCACACCACATGCAGTCCACTGCGTTCTTTTTCTGCATCAAAAAAGCATGGAAAGTAGGTTATATGATTTCCAATGGCATAGCGCACACCAGTGCAGTCAGTTCCAGGGCTTTCCAGTTCCAGAAAAAAAGTAGAACATGCTGCATTTTTCCTGCACTGGAATGCACTGGAACACATCAAAAATGCATCAAAAAAAAAAAACAGGAATAAAGAAGAAATGCATAAAAAACACACTGGAAGATGCCAAAAACGTGTTAAAAAGGTGCATGCATAAATGCATCCGGAATGGATCTGGAGTGAGTTTTTGTGGTGTGAACCAGCCCTAAAGAAAAACCAGAGGCAAAGCTTTTTATGTTTTTTAAATTAGAGTAGGGGAGGGTTATAACCCCCGTCAGTTTTATTTTTTCATCTGATTCTCACTGGGGAGATTTCCCTTCACTTTCTGTCCCATATCGAAAACAGGAAGTGAGAGGAAAGCCTTATAAAGTGAGGGAATCCCAGAACTAGTGTCTCCATTGGAAGATTTCCTCTCTATTCCAATTCTGGTGGCAACCCAACATTTGGGATTTTCTTTCACTTTCAGTGTTGATAGTCTCCATGACAAATAAGGTGAATCTCCCTAATGGGGGCACAGACAGTAATAAAAACCTGACAGGTGTTTTAATCCTTCTCCTCTTTATCCTAAACTAAAAAAATGTGCTTGTAGGTTTACTATAAGTCCAGACAAGTAGTTAAATATAAAGATTATGTAGCACCTACATCTGCAGGAGCAGCTGGATATGATGGGTTCTCTGTTCTGCCACAACCCTTTAAACTGATTGGTCCCCACTGACACAGTCTCATCTCTTTATAGATTGAAGGCTGCTCACACCTGTGTAATATAAGTATTAGTATATAGGTCGGCTGCACTCCTGAGTCCTCTTTCCCCTCACAGAACTCACCACTGCTGACAGGAGGGGGAGAGGAGAGCATTGGGATCTCAGACAGCTTGCGCTGCAGCTGGCTGGGGTGAGAGAGAACCCTGCAGCTGCACACCCGAGACACAATGCTCCTTCCGGTCTTCTGCCAGGTACTCGGGTGAACTCTTCCCCCCCACCAGAGAACCTTTGGTCCCCCAAACAAGGGACTGAGTCCAGTAACAAAAAAAAATGTCCACAACCTGATACACAACTTGGAAAGTACAATGAGAGGCAAAATAAGTTTAGTAGTCACTCAAAAGCAAATAATTAGCATTTAAACAGGAACCTGGCTAGGGAACCTCCTACCATTTGTTAGAGGAAGAAGGGTTGCCTTGACCATAGACCACTGACCTTGGTAGGGCCCACCGAGATTTGTCAGGGGATGAGCTAGAGTCAGAACTCTTACCCAGTGTGTCATAGTTCAGTCAATGGATTGTCCTTTTTGCTCTTTGCACTCTCTTGGCTGGTGGAATGGATGGCTCTTCCTGTCTATGCTCTGCCAACGAACCACCTCTGGCAGCAACAGGGGCCAACAGTTGCTTCACAAAGCTTTTGTTCATCCCTGCAATCATGCAACCATGGTGGCTGAGAACACACAACGTCCAGTATGCTGAAATTCACAGGTGGATTAAGTGACAATTTGATCTGAAGTTAACCGCCACAGGGGTACTTCTCTGTTCCAATGCCCCAGACTTCTAAGTCTTCCAGTTTTTGCAGAGGAATATACCTAAAATGTTGGTTGTTGAAGTCTTGAGTTCGCAAAGTCACTTAAGTCGAGAAGAGCTCTTGTGCAAATCCCTTCTACTAACACTGGTATCACAGAGGGAAAGGCCTATCAACTTGTCAGGGGCTCTGGTAGTGTCCATGGATGTAGCATGTCTAGTCACCTTGACTTGTTTTCTTCATCCCTGGTGCCCAGGGGTGCCCAAAACAATGCTTCTGATGGTGTCTTGCAGACTGATGGAAACTCTCTGAAATTTCTACAGTATGTAGCCTTGGCGAGCACTCTTCTCCCTTCAGAAGACTTGAGCATTCACATTTGTAGTGGCTTCACTTCCACAATTGTAGCAAGTCACAGGAACAGCTGTGGAAGTGGAGGACTGATTGGGCCCTGGAGCATTTCCACCAGACAACGCGGTGATTTTGGATGCCAGTATAGTTATAATTTCCATTATTGTGACTTCAGGGTGGCTATCCTCAAATTGACCTCCATCGTGCCTACTGACCCAACTTTGGTAAGTGATGCTGATGCTGGCCCTAACATAGGGTTATTGGCTTCAAATATACTGTTGCTTCTTGCACTCTCACTGTTCTAATGCGCTCAGGATACTTTAGCATCATGCTCTTTTCTGAAGTCTTTTGCTGTGTCCAGACTGGCATCTTGTTTAGTTGTCTGATGTACTCAGACAGGCATTCATCCTGGTGTTGAAAGGCATGCTCAAATTGATAGATCAGATCTGAAGCCTTCTCTGTTCGCCCAAATTCCTCCTGTAGCATGGTAAGGTAATCATAAGCTGTTCAATGCTTTTGACTGAACTTGAGATTCCTGATCGCCTCAGCAAAAACTCATCTCAAGCTCTCGGTAACATGTTCAGGGACATCTCATTCTTTCAGAGCCTGTATGGCCTATTCCTTCCAAGTTTCATAATCTTTTTCCCCAACAGGAACTGGCTGTGTCTCCGAGAAGAGTTTCAACTTTTTGTAGCCGCTCCTAATTGTATGTTGCTAACCTGACAACACTTGGTCATTACGTTCACCAGAGTGCTGAAGAAATGTGCCCCTATGGTAACTGAGTTTGCTGACATGGAGGCTCCTTTGGTTGATGTGACATGATTTGAGTTCTCTGGACTGGCATCTGGCACTCTCAGTGAAATCAAGGAGGCCTCAGTCTCATTAGTTAATTGGAGATTGGCCCCTTGGAAACAGACAGGAACTCCAGTTTTCCACTTTAGTAGTACATGGTTGTAAGAGGTGACTTGATCCAGCAGGAACACTCTCTGATCAGGAACTAGTGCCGCTACTACTTGGCGGACCTGCTCTTCTGTCCAGGCATTTCTGGGGACTATGACCACCACACTCGACTCCCGATGGCCATTTTGCTCCTTTTACTACTGAGTGGGGGTAGTAGGGTCCATGTTGACTTGCTCTAACATGTAGTCTTGGTTACTTGCTTGAAAAACAGAGGTATCCCAGACAAGCCCTCACTTGTAGCGCTTACCTCTGCAGGAGCTGCTGGAGATGATGGGTTCTCTATTCTGCCATGACTTTTAAAACTGCTTTGTCCCCACTGACATACCTGGGTATAGATTTGAGGCCGCTCACACTTGTGTAACTTAAGCACACCATATCAGAATTCAGTAAATCGGCCACAGACTGCTGGGTGTTAGATAAAGTAAGTATACTGTAATAAGGCAAGACAATACTAGGCATAAACCAGTAGGCAGGCAACTGAACATATTTAAGGACGCTGAACTAAAAAGCGTGAACTCTGGCCTGACAAGAGATACCTCTGGAGGTGGCTACAAAGTACCTGATGCCGAATTGTCAGTATTAGCCAGATATTGTTGGGGCCCATCTAAGATGGTGCATGTTAAGCTGCCTCTTTAGGGCTGATGGGCTGTTAAGTAAAGATCAGTCTCTATTGACATTATCTATAGACAGTAAAAGGTTAAGGTCAGTTGTTCTGCTCACCACTCCTGGTATGCAACCTATCCGTTCTAGTACAGTTGGAGATGATCAGGTCTCTCACAAGGCTCAGTCCCACCTTTCAGATTCTCACTGGCTCTTAGGATCAATTTCTCTAAAGATGGGTACAGACAGGTAGGAGGAGCAGGTCTGTGTCCCACAGTCCACATCACCAGAGGCTCTCAGTAGCTCAGTCCTAAGCCTATATGGACACAGCACACAGCTCCAGTCCCCACCAGACTCTCTCCCAGTGTAGGCACGCACAGCAGCAGGTCTGCACACTCTGGTTTCTCTGCACTGTCTGGCCAGATCTCCACAGAATTGCCCAGGAAAAGTTCTGGTCTCCTCTCCTCTTACCCAAAGTAGCCGGGCTATTGATGTCTGCAGCCCATAGCCTCCATTGCAAAGCTACATTTCCCATCATCTACTGTGGCCGCATCATTCAGGAGGAAGGGGGAATGAGTGGCTGCACTCCCGAATCCTCTTTCCCCTCTCAGACCTCACCACTGATGACAGGAGTGGGTGTGGGGTTGGGGTGAGCAGGGAAAGATTAGAGCAGCAGTATCTCACACCCCCAGCCAGGGGTGAGAGAGAAGCTGCAGCTGCACACACAAGAGACTCCTGATGCTCCTCCCGGCTACCCAGCTACAATTATATATACTGTGTATATATGAACTGCCTTAGTTGCCAAGGATTTGTAATATCTTGTGCAGATTGGCGAATGCAGCATACTTCCAGTTATTGTCAGCTCACATTTGAGATCAATGTGAAACATTTCTAAGAATTTTCACAGGTTCTTGTGACCTTCTTCTGACTTTCTTCATATCTCCATCTAAGCCGCATCAAGCTTTTTGGGAAGAAAATCAGTCCTGATGTGAAAAATAGCCCCTCATTTTGGTCAACCAGTCTTAGAATTTACACATTTCTGCTACCAGTGCAGCTTCCAGTGCCACCTCTTCCCCTGCAGTCTGTCCAATGGACAACAAATTAACACTAACACCTCTAACACCTCTGTACAACGAGTAGGGAGCTGACCCAGGAATCAGTAGTGCTAAATTAAGAAATATGTCAAGTGGTGGTACAGTGTTATATGTATCACAATAATGAATAAATGAAATAAAAAAATAGTTTGGCAGGTAAAACAGTAAACATTTGTATTTAAAATATGTATTTAGTTGTTTGTCTGGAGTTTTACTTTAACTAGACCAATAAGTGAGTGTTTCTGAACGTTAAAATGATTTGGTATCAGATACATATTGAAACCTCTAGAAGATTTGATCATTCAGTTCCTGGCAGATGGGCAGATCTTTACCATATACAGTATCTGTTCTCCATTTTAGGTCTGCCTGTGTATGGCTAACCTTATAATATTGCCATATTATTCAAGCAGAAAAATATCCTTTGTACTAAGTGCTAAATGATACATGGCTCTAATACTGTAAATGTAGAAATAAGATGTTGATTTTCTCATATCTTCATTTACCGTTGCACTGAAGTGATTCGTCTTGGAGGTGATCAGATGATTTTAAAACTTTTAGCAATTTTTTTTATGCAATAACATCAGGAAGTGGCTGTTAATGATAGAATGAGATACACGGTCTGATTTCCATCATTGGATGCTGTAGGCACCCAAAAAAAAAAAAGATGTTTGGCACCCAAAATATCGTCTTTGTGCTGGGAATATGCCATTTGCATAGATCGTTTTCTTATTTTACTGGTCCTAACCCACCTGGAATATTGGGATAGTTTGTATATACATTTACATGGGATGAGTACATTTCTGCTTATCATAGAAACCATAGAGGGAAAGCCATCTCTTGGCTTTGGCACCTTATATGCATAGGACTAGTTTATCTAATGCTAAATCTGGTCATGTTGAGATGTAAGGATGTACACTATTATATCATTTGGATTGCGCTTGGGTTTTTCTTTTTTGCCTTACTCTGGATCAACTGTGAGTGATGGATAGTGTATGTGGATGTTTTTTTTTATCTGAGTATGTTTGTTTTTTGTTTTTTTTTCTCTGTTGGTTAAACTGAATTGACTTTTTTTCAACCAGAATGCTTGTTTGCTGCTACTTATGTCCTTCTGGCCATTCGCCACCATCAGCTGTAACAGACACCGGTGCTAGTGTCATGTCATTGCCCCCTCTCTGGGGTTTGCCCTTCACAAAACACAGCCTGTAATGACGCTGAAACCAGCCACAGTATCATCACAGACTGTGATGTGACTTGTGAATCAATTGAGCATTTGTCCCTATGGGAAGATTTGCTCTCTCCACCTTTACGTGCAAAGATTTAGATTTCTCTAGCCCCGAGTTATCCTCTTTGCATCAAAAATGTAAATATGTAAATAAAAGTGCTCTTTCAGTAGGTCAAAGGCACCTTCATCCCGAAAAGATATTTAAATAATTTGAAAAAAATGGGATTTTAATGGTGCCAACATATTCAAAGACAAAATAATATTTTATATATAAGCTTTTATTGTAGCATATAAAGGATAAAATATATAGAAAAAGTTTTTAAGAAAAAAATCAAAAATGTAAAAGCGATACACCAGGTCTAGATGAAGGTGACTGGATGGAGATTTGGGATTTCCCCTTCTCAGCTTTGATATCAGCCAGGGACAAGTTGGTACAATATAAGATACTTCATAGGGCATACTATACCCCATCCAGGCTACACAAAATTTCCCCAACTCTCCCCTCACAGTGTTGGAGATGTGGAAGTTCCTCAGCAGACTTTTATCACATCTTCTGGACTTGTCCCCATATAGAATAATACTGGCAAGAGGTAATCGCTCAAACCACCAAGATTTCTGTACCAAGGGAACCAAGATACTGTCTTTTGGAGCTGGTGGAGCAGCTGGTAGTAGTCATGGCCAAAAGAACACTTATAAATGTTCTATTGTTTAATGCCCCCAAAGCAATCACAATGACATGGAAACAGACATCACACCCCACAACTGGGTTTTGGAAAAAAATAATTGATAACAACCTACCCCATTACAAGGTGACATACCTAAACAGGGCATGCCCTCTAAAGTTTAAGAAAATATGGTCCTGCTGGATTAAAGATTCCTCTACTGCTGCATAAGACACAAGAACTGTGAATTATAAGCTAAGAGACTGAACTGTGACATTTAATCCACTCGGGGCATGGAGCCCACAGCCAAAACAACTCATGCGCACACTGTTGAAATGCATAGCTCTTTAAAAGACCCCACCCTCTTTTGAGGGGCCTTGTAGAGGTGGGTAGAAAGTTTAGTAGTATGACTGTTAGTCTTTTTTGGACTGGCTGGTCCGCCCCTGTGAGGACTAGAAGTGCAGTGTATGTTTTTTCCTTGTGTTTGTCTTGTTGAAATATAATAAAAAGATTAAAAAAAGATTTGGATTTCTCCTCATTTTCTGTCTTGGTTACAATTGTCCACAAGACAGTCAGAGTAAAGAAGCAGCTGAGATACAGACAGCTATAAAAAGTTAAGAGGCAAACCCTAACCCTTTCCCAACATCCAAAACTAGAAAAAATGGGGCCCCCCTACACCTAACCCATACCGTGAACCCATTACTTAACCCATAACGTGCACGCAACCCTAAACCTAACCCATAATGTGAACCCACTTCATTATCTAACCCAGGGGTCTCCAGACTTTCTAAGCATAGGGCCAGTTTACTCTCCTTCAGGTTTTAGGGGAACTGGACTGTGGCCAATGGGAATGAAAATGTCAGTTGGAGTAAATAATGTCCCATCAGAGGAATAGTGCCCCATTGTTGAGTTCAGAGTGGGAGGAATAATGTCCCATCGATAGTGTCAGTGTCAGTGGAAGGAATGGTGTCTGATCAGTGGGAAAAATAGTGCCCCATTGTTGGTATCAGTAGGAGAAATAGTGCCCCTTTGATGATGTCAGTGGAACGAATGGTGCCCCATCATTGGTGTCAGTTGGAGCAATAGTGCCCAATTGTTCATATAGGTAGGAGAAATAGCGCCCCATCAATGGTGTAAGTGGGAGGAATAGTGCCCCATTGTTGGTATCAATAGGAGAAATAGTGCCCCATCGATGGTATCAGTGAGGGAGACAGCACCCCATCATTGGTGTCAGTTGGAAGAAGAGTGCCCCATTGTTGGTATCAGTAGGGGAAATAGTGCCACATCAATGGTGTCAGTTGGAGTAAATAATGCCCCATCATTGGTTTTAATCAGAAGAATTGTTGTTGATATCAATGGGAGGAATATTGCCCTATCAATGGTGTCAGTGGTATGGTGCCCCATCATTGCTGTCAGTTGGCAGAAGAGTGCCCTAATTGAGGGTATCACTAGAATAAATAGTGCCCCATTGAGGGTGATGGTGGAAGGAATGGTGCCCCATCATTGATGTCAGTGGGAGGAATAGTGCTCCATTATTAGTATCAGTAGCAGAAATAGTGCTCTATTAATAGTGTGAGTTGGAGGAATAGTACCCTATTGTTGGTATAAGTAGGAGAAATAGTGCCCCATCAATGGTGTCAGTGGGAGGAATGGTGTCCCATCATTGATGTCAGTTGGAGGAATACTGCCCCAAGAGCAAACAAAGGGCCACACCCACCCCCTGGGCTGCAGTTTGGAGACCACTGATCTAACACATAACACAAACCCAACCCTAAACTTAACCTATAACTTAAACCCATTGCTAAACCTCACCCATAACATGAACGCAACCCTAAACCTAACCCATAATGTGCAGTGGAATAACTTCCTTGCAGGATGTCTCCAACTTGCAAGCCGACCTCAATGCACTGTCTAATTGGGCAACTATGTGGCAAATGAGGTTTAATGTTGATAAATGTAAACCAAATCCCAACGCAAGTACAATACCCACTCCAAATCGTTACCCAAATTCAATATCCAATTCAAATCCCAACCCAAACACAATACACAATCTAGTCACCAGAGGTTTGACGTCGGGTCCCCCACCCACACCGGGAAACAAACGAGAACCCCGTCATAAGGAGGTTGACTGTAGTTACTACCCTGTGGTAAGGAGGGTGACTGTGGTAACTACCCCGTGATAAAGAGGATGAATATGGTTGTTATCCCATGATAAGGAGGTTGAGTGTGATAATTATCTCGTGATAAAGACGATGACTATGATTATTACCTCGTGATAAGGAGGGTGACTGTAGTTACTACC